>JAQBSW010000494.1:0-198597 GCA_029291075.1 Eudiplozoon nipponicum
TGTGTTGCCTGATGATGGTGCTGGAAAGTAGGCACCGAAACGTCGCCAGTAAACAAAGATATGATAGAACCGCATTTCCAATTGAAGTAAAAATGAGTCAACCCGATCAAAGACAAAACAAAATTGGAAATAGTGACAAATCGGATCTTTGTGTAACTGCCCGTGTACAGCTACTACCCGCGTACGCAAAACGCGGCATTGATAACCTGAATGCTTACACACCGCAAAATATTGAGTTTAAAACCTATTTGAGGATGAAATATGATGCGACAGTGGTCACACTTATGAATCAGTACAAGCGGAAGAAGATGCAGATTGTAAGGCAAGTGGAAAATACCTCGTTCCTTAATAAATGTTTAAAATTTAATGTTATACCGAAATGTTTTAGATTTAAACTTTCATTCGTTTTGGATAAAGTAGGAAATACTCTTAAGCATGAGCTTTGTTTACATTTAATAAAAATATCGATTAAGAAACTAAACAAACGTAAATTTGAACTGATTAGAGAGAAGACAAAAATAAGGTCCATATTACTGGCGAGATTAGGTATGTTGGATTTCAAACATATTGAAGATTTCACAGACAAAACGAGGGATAATGAAATTAAAAAAATTAGACAAAGGCATGAAAAAAAACTAGCAATATTGGGAATTAATTGCCCTTTGAGAAATAGGAGAATTGAAGAGGTCATGTCCAAACGTTTAGTTAATTTATCGAGAATGGATCTCAAGGAAGACCAAAAACAAATTCTTAATCTTGGACTTAATACTGCGATCCCTATTGATTACGTACCTAGGAATGAGATAATTACAGAAACAGTTAAGATTGCCCAGTTTCTCCCAGAAAAAGATAAGACTAGGTTTGAATTGGATGTGTCCAAAGCGGTGTTAGAGCACAAAGAGGTGAGATGCAAGCAGAGTTATGATCTAAAACGCTTAAGAGCAGAATTATTATCCAATAAAGTAATATGCCTCAAGGCAGATAAAGGTGGTGCAACGGTACTTATGAACCGGTCAGATTATGAATTGAAAGTGTATGAACAATTAAATAATTTAGAGGTCTATAATAAAATAAATAAAGATCCATCTGATAAGTTACAAGGACAAGTTAAGACTATAATTAATAGAATGATTGAGTCGAAGGAATTAGAACCAGGACTTGGGAATTCATTAATACAACGTGACACAGTCCCTCCGAGAGTTTATGGTCTAGTAAAGATTCATAAACAGGGGAATCCACTTAGATTAATCGTTAATGTACAAAACTCACCAACGTATAGATTGTCGAAATTTCTATGCAACAGAATTAGAAAATATACTTATTTCTTAGATTATACTTTAAAAAATACATATCATTTTATTGACATTATTAGTAGATATAACTTGAATGATAATGATAGAATGGCTAGCCTGGACGTTGTATCGATGTATACTAATGTCCCGGTACAAGCAGCATTAGAAAGTGTGAAGCGTTGTTTAACAGAGTTCCCAGAGATAATAGAAGGTAGTAAAATGATGTTAAGTAGTATTATGGAAATATTAAATATTTGTATGTCCTCTACCTACTTTAAGTTCAGAAATGAATTTTATAAACAAGTTAAAGGTGTCCCTATGGGACAACCACTATCAGTCCCGGTTGCTAATATTTTTATGCACTATTTTGAAAAAAATCTGTTGTTAAAATCTCCTCTTAAGCCAAACTTGTATGTAAGATTCCTGGATGATATGTTTATAATTTGGAATCATGGGGATAATGAGTTAAATAAATTCCTCGAATTAGCCAACCAATTAGGTGAATTAAAGTTTACATTGGAAAAAGAGAATAATGATGAATTACCCTTTTTGGATGTGAAAATAAAACGGAATGGTTCCAGATTGGAAAGAGATATTTTTAGAAAAGAGACTTATTCAGGACTACTTCTTAATTTCTTATCAAATCACCCATATGGAATGAAAATAGGCATTCTTAAATCCATGATATTAAGAAGTCTTAGAATAGTGGATATAGAAAATAGAGATAAGGAAATGAGGAGATTAAAAGAAATATTCAAACTAAATAGCTATCCGTCAAGTATAATAGATAGATTAATAGATGAGATGTTACAGAGATTTAACAATAATATAATAAACAAAGTAAAGAAGGAAACGGAACCGGATAAGCACAAAATTATGGTATTACCTGATTCTAAATTGAGCAGGAAAATTAGAATAATAGCAGCTAAATACAATATTAAAACAGTTTTAAGACAATCGCTTACTATAGGCAATAAACTACCTAACCAAAAAGAAAGAGTAGAACCCCTCGAGACATCAGGAGTATATGCGATACCTTGCAAAGAATGTAATCTCAGGTATATAGGCGAAACCATGCGACCTATAAAGGTTCGTAGAGGTGAACATAAGACAGCCTGCAAATATGGACACATTCAAAGATCAGACCTAGCTAGGCATTCGAAGGAAACGGGTCATGAAATAGACTGGGAAGGATGTAAACGCATCGCGTTATGCAACCGCAACAGATTAACTAGACTAATTAGAGAGTCAATTGAAATAAAATCAGGAAAAGGTGTAATGAATGTAACATCGGTAGAAAAATCATTGGGCCCAATATTTAATGAAGCATTTTCTATGGTCAGAAAACGTGAGGCTGCGGAACATGAATTAAGTGGGAACCTAAGTAAAAAACCTCGCTTATAGAAAACTGATTGCGAATGATCTGTACCAATATCAATTTCCTATATACTTATCTTTCTCAATAAAAATGTTCCAAAAGACGGTATACCGATTTAGCAAGGGTTAGTAGATACGAACATTAGGGAAACTAAAATGTGATAGATAGACGGATATATAGATAGGCCTATGGGTAGATTGATAGGTTTATTCTATACCATAATATATATATATATATATATATATATATATATGACTCCACACTGTTGCTTATATTTATATATATATGTTTTTATACATATTTATATGTATTTTATATATTTATATAAGGTGTGAATAAATAAATATACAATTTGATTAATTGGTAAATAAAAAAACAGTAAGAAAAGAATAAAATAGCACTGAAATAGGCAAACATATATATATATATATATATATATATATATATATATATATATATATATAGGATATAGGGATGTTGGTCTCATACTGTTGCTTATATTCATATATATGTTTTTATACATATTGACATGTATTTTATATATTGATATAAGGTGTGACTAACGTAATAAATAAATATATAATAAGAATAGAAAATATTCATGTTTAATAATTATCAATGGTCCTTTTCTCTCTCTCAAAAAAAGATATATATATATATATGTATATATATAAAGGTTTTATGATATTATATTTAGATTTATATGTATATTGGTATAATGAAGTATTTTAGTCATATCAGCAAATATTCTTATGCAATTATTTCCAAGAGTTGATTAACTTCGCATTGTGCTTACGATTAGTTTTTGAAAACCGTTAGTTGTCCAGGCTATCTCTATCTTTCTCTGTTTAATCGTTCACCTAAGCGTCGATATAACATTCACTCTCCATCCATCTACGTTACTTGCTGCTCCATATTTGAACTAATTTGTTGCTATGTGCGCAATACCTCACACACCATTGTATACATTAGAGTTCCCGGCTTTAAATAAAATACAGTATATGATAGTCAAGGTTTTAGTTTTAGCATTTTTAAAATTTTGATTACCGTGACATAGTAGCAATACAGTTATAACAAATAACAAAAGGTTCGATACTGTCTCTCTCCCCTAAAATATTCTGCATACGAGATGAGATGAGGTATAGGTGAGGTAATGATTGGTCTACTAATTATAACAAGTTATATATTGAGTTTAGTTACTGAGACAAATCCTATGATTAAAATAGTGTTGAGTCAAATATATATAAATAGAATGGTTTTGGAACGAGGTTACCACATTTGCTTAAATCTGCTATTGTGATCAGTGTTGTGTTGCCTGATGATGGTGCTGGAAAGTAGGCACCGAAACGTCGCCAGTAAACAAAGATGTGATAGAACCGCATTTCCAATTGAAGTAAAAATGAGTCAACCCGATCAAAGACAAAACAAAATTGGAAATAGTGACAAATCGGATCTTTGTGTAACTGCCCGTGTACAGCTACTACCCGCGTACGCAAAACGCGGCATTGATAATATTTAGTTTTAACAATTTTAAAATTAGTGTGCATTGTATGCACAATAATAAATAGTTAATTTTTAGCCAAATTGCCTTTATTGAAACAAATAATGGAGTGGTAAATAATATGAGACGTAAACACTCACGTGTAACCCACATGAACAGTGAAGTGTAATATAGAATTGGATATCACCACACCGAAATGTCGATATCAGCCTACTTATGGCCTCATCAAGAAGAATTCCAACAAGTACAGGTTTACAACTTTTTCTTTAAATCAAGTTTGCGAGCTTGAAGTAAACACCAATCCCATTGTATTTAAGCAGTCGTCGAACAACATAACAAAACTACCGCCAGCTGCAACGCACTGACGCGTTTCGACCTTCCATGATGATCATCAGAGTACGACGGCAAACTGACTATCGAGGATCAAACCGCATTGAATATATATGGAAATCAAAGTTAGATATGCGGCTCTCACCTCTAGTAGTCTCGTATACATTGAACTTGACTGGAAATGTCGGCTGCACAATTTCTATGCAGTCACGAATATTAACTGTTTGTAGCTTTCGCCACATATACATATATAGGCAATACAATTGAACAATAATTGTTTGCGCGGGTGGTGGTAACAATTTTTTAAATCAAGTTTGCGAGCTTGAAGTGAACACCAATCCCATTGTATTTAACCAGTCGTCGAATAACATAGGTTTACAACCTATTCGAGGAAACGCGAATTCTGTTTTAACGCATAATATCGATGGCAGTTATGCTTTTACACTGATTTCATGCATATGACGTGAGTCTACATTATGTTATGAGCGATAATATGTATCAATCTATTACATTTTTGAGCCATTACATCGAACAACTTTACAATCAAAAGCAGTTTCCCATTTTACGATGTAGAGACACTATCTGGCTGTAATTCTCTTAAGAAGAAGCACCAAGATTTAAAATCGCACGCCTAAAACGGAAATATTATTTTCTCTTTTCACTTCTTACAGGAATAATATTTGATGAACTTCCACAAGGTCAATTCGTGTATATCATTTCAAATATAATGTAAACGCCCCAGCTTCAAGTAAATGCCGTAAGACGTAAAAGTTAGTTTGGGTGCCAGGAAGGCTGAGTTAGTACTGTTGGGGGGCCCTTAACAGGGTGGTCTTGCGTTCTCTGGCAAATGCCGAGAAGGTTAGTTTGTGTAGCAGTGTCCAGACGTACTCCTAGACACTTGAGACCAGCTCTGGTTGACTTGGGTTGTGGTTCCTTCTGTCGTGGCGTTGAAATCCCACTGAGTAAACTCGTTGAAGTTCTGCAGTAAGTGGCTAGTCTCTCTAGTTGTACAGCAACAAGATTGGCTTGACTGATAATGCCAATGTATGTGAAGCAAGCTCACAAATCAGCGTAGGTGACGATAGCAAACAGCATGTCGGAGAAACGCTCAGCAAAAGGCAAACGCGGCAACTGACTTTCATGGTAAATTCACCGCGCTTAAATAGCCTTGGTTGGCTACTTGCACACCATTGGTTAACGGCAAATTTCGCTTCATTCTCATTGGTGCAGCGTAAAGTGTATTGAATTTAATATACGTAATATGTCGGCGAATTGCTTTTTGTCGTTATAATAATTGTCTTTCAATTAGCGTGTACAAATGAAATCGGAACAAATTATCAGCGAAGTAAATCGCCTTTTGGTAGATTGCTTTTGATTTTTGACAAGTTTATTTATATTACTTACTATATCATTTTAATTGGATAATGATTCTTGTCGGTGGAATTTGATTTGGCATATGCGACAAAAACATTCACATTTTGATAAAATCTGCTATCTTTCTTATGTATCCAATTAATATATATATATATATATATATATATATATATATATATATATATATATATATATATATATAAGGAATTATTGTAATTATTTATATATAAATAAATAATTCTGACAGATAAAAGAAACGCTTCTATCTAATTTTCTCCTCAAGTAGATATAAATGAACATTTCTTAATATAAAAATTGAATGGCAATCAAAAATAGGAAAATGTAAACATAGAGAGAGTGTGAAGTAAGGGAACAACGAACCAATTGCGTGCGTCACCTCCAGTACAAGCCAACGCTTGAACATGCTTCTTCTGCTTGCATAAATTCGCTGCATTTCGTATGTGGTTTGCTTCATTCTGTTATTGCATTTAGTAATTATATTAAATGCTACGTCTGGCGAACATACGTGTGGGGTTTCAACGATTTGTTACGCAATTGCAGCCATGTACTCACCATTTGATTTTAAACAGGCGTTTAAGTTAAAAATAATTTATTGCGCGGGCGGTGGTAACAATTATTTAAATCAAGTTTGCGAGCATGAAGTAAACACCAATCCCATTGTATTTAACCAGTCGTCGAACACCATAACAAAACCTACGAATCTATTATTGTTAAATTGTATTGCCTATATATGTATATGTGGCGAAAGCTACAAACATTTAATGTTCGTGACTGCATAAAAATTGTGCAGCCGACATTTCCTATCAAGTTCAATGTTTGCAGAGGTGAGAGCCGCATATGTAACTTTGGTTTCCATATATATCCAGTGCTGTTTGATCCTCGATAATCAGTTTGCCATCGTACTCTGATGATGTTCAAGGAAGGTCGAAACGCGTCAGTGCATTACGGCTGGCGGTAGTTTTGTTATGTTGTTCGACGACTGGTTAAATACAATGGGATTGGTGTTTACTTCAAGCTCGCAAACTGGATTTAAAGAATTGTTACCACCACCCGCGCAAACAATTATTGTTAAATTGTATTGCCTATATATGTATATGTGGCGAAAGCTACAAACAATTTATGCTAGTGACTGCATAGAATTTGTGCAGCCGACATTTCCAGTCAAGTTCAATTTATGCGAGACTGCTAGAGGTGAGAGCCGCATATCTAAATTTGATTTCTATATATATTCAATGCGGTTTGATCCTCGATAGTCAGTTTGCCGTCGTACTCTGATGATGATCAAGGAAGGTCGAAACGCGTTAGTGCGTTGCGACTGGCGGTAGGCGTTTAAGTTGCAATTTTCTCTCATTCGAGTAATTAACCTTCTGGTCGATCGGCCTACGTTAGTTGATCAACGACTTGCGCAAGTATATAGGTAAATAATATTTGATTTCGACATTAACCACTACCAAGCTGTCTTTGTTGGACAAACGGATTTGACGTGTTTCTAATTTCGACAATGCCGGTTTAACGGATGAATTAGGTGTTGCGTAACTAGAAACAAATTAGTTCAAATAGGTCCAGAAGGATAAACGAAAGTCAGCATGAAAGGATATAATCTAATGTAAATATACGTTTTGTACATACTTGCGACTCATTATTAGGAGCCGATATTACGCCATATAAATCCACTCTATATGTGGTCAAGAGATGTGGGACAAATGGTCATTACAATCTCCCATACGAATATGTGTACATACAGTAGTAGAATCCGTTTATATATATATATATATATATATATATAGTATATATATAGTGTATATATGGTATATATATATATATATATTTTGTGTGTGTATGTGTGTCTGTGATTTGCGTTTATCATAAACTCGCAAGAATGTATTATCTCATGTATCATTTCCTACATACCTATTTATAGCGAGAAATATTGTTTCAAAATGAGTTTAATTATATAGTTCCCCAAATCCTGAGTATCTGTATTATGTTTTTCAAATAGAACCAGACGGATGAACCAAAGTCATCATGAACGAAATTTGTGTTCTCATGTTCAAAATAATTTCATTCTTACCGATGTTTCATCATTAGGACCTGGTATTACACCCTTTACCAACCATATATATTGGGCGAGGGATCTGGAAAAATTGGACGTTACATTCTTCTATACGAATGTGTATACCAGCAGAAGTGGAGTTACCTTCATATAAAGTTTTTGACATTGCGGCTTCAAAGCCAACGAACTACATTTAATATGTATTAAGCCTGTAAAAGGCACCAACACTATGGCAAAAGCTTATAAAAAATCTCATATTTATCAGTTCTCCGCGACTAAAATAATATAACATCCTGAGCTTCATGATCTACTTCCTTCGATTTGTTAAAACAGAAATTACATAATCCAAATATCGACAAATAAATCATCCACAGCGGCTGGCGTTAGTTTTGCTATGTTGTTCGACGATTTTTTATTATAATCAAGGTTGCGGTCTTGATATAAACACCTGACCCATTAATTACTTACACATGCCAGTATAAACTAAGAATTGTGTAGTGTATAAAAGGCAATTCATCCAGTAGACCGGTTTCGTCCTTATTGGGATTGGTGTTTACTTCAATCTCGCAAACTTGATTTAAAGAATTGTTATCACCACTCGCGCAATCAATTATTGTGAAATTGTTAACCTTGTTTGGCAGGTTCCAACTAAAAAACTTGTTATAAATGTATATCTTTTTAAATATTGCCAAATTATTCATTTCAATGCTTTAAACTATTTTTAAAATGCAAAGATGTGTAAAATTTGGAAATAGAAACAATTACTATTTGTAGATTATGTGCAAACTATGTGATCTAACAGAAAATGAGACGTCAATTTGGAGTGATTAAAGCGGAAAAATGAAACATTAATTAAAATGCTTATTATTATTCCGCTTAAATGCCTTTATTTGGTATTAGATTCAACTTTGCATTATGTAGGTGAATGTGCAGCTTTAGAAAAGATACCTTTTTCCGGAGCAGATGGATTTGAAATTTAAGTTTGTTTGCACAAAAATTTGAGAAAATAATACAGTTAAAAATGATTCTCGAAATATTGCTATATCTCGATAGAGAGAAATTAACGTATGATTGAAGTTCATTTTCTAATTGTCAATCAAAATAAGCCAAAATCAAAATATATTTGCATGTTCAATATACATTTTAGACGAAAAATGAAATATTCCAAGGCAAATAAAGTTTCTTGTGGAATTATTAAATTTTAATTTAACGCAATAACTAAATGTGTAACTATTATAATGCAAACTTAAAATTTTGTACATATTTTTTTCGGGAGAAGAATGAGTTAATCGCAGACATTATTATGCATGAATATATATATATATATATATATATATATATATATATATACATGCAAACACGCATACACACAAACACAAACGCATACACACTCACCAACTAGCCAAAACAAGAAACAGCAGTAAAAACGAGTCAGATTTGTTACCACTAGCATAATCATTTGAAAACCAAAAATGTATAAATATGTTTGATTGTATAAGAGATGATTAGTATTCACGAAATAAATGGACTTATATATATATATATATATATATATATATATATATATATATATAAAGTGAATTTGTGTGTGTGTAAATATCAATAAAATAAGTCAAGAATTTTTCGTTTTTGTTCTAATGGTCAGGAAAGCCGAGTCTTCGATATTATATTATAATTCCCATCTTTCTAGTTTTCATTTTATTATTTAATACGTCTCTAAAAAGCTATCAAATTAAACAGATTTTCGTGATTTTTATCCGAAAATACCTACATGGGTCCTGCCATTTAGCCATTTACCTATCTGTATGTATAAATATCTATCTATCTATTATTCTATCTTTCAATCCATCTATCTATTTATTTATTAATCCAACTATTTATTAATTGATATTTCTAAATATCAGTTTATTTATCTATCTAAATATTCATCAGTTCATATATTTCCATATTAATATATGTCTATCTACTTGTCTAATTTCTACTCATATTTATATTTTTTTTAAATTTTTCAATCAATTTGTCTATCTCTCTATCTATCTGTCTCTTTATCTATACAAATATTTACATGTATTTACCTATCCATCTTTATTAATATCTTTCTATCTGTCTATTCATCCAAATCTATTTGTTTCTATTTTCCACTCTTTCTTTCAATTTTGATTTCTCTGTCTACCTATCAATCTTCCAATTTTCGACCCACCTACCTCCCTATCAATCTTTACATATATACTAATGCATACATCTATCTATTTATTTGGCTATATATTTATTTATCTATCTAACTATCCATTCATATTTATTTATTTCTATCTTTTGATATAGGTATCTGACTAACTAAACATCTATATACCCATACCTCAGTTTCATCATCCGCCCAACTATTTTTTGAATCTAACGAGCTATCTCTATTTCTGTTGCGCCGATCTATCTGCCTGTCTGTCTATGGGTGTGTCTAACAATCTAAATATTTCTTATTCTTAGAATCAATATATTTGTATTTATACATGGCTTTTATATCTATACATTTATTGAATTTATATATATATATATATATATATATATATATATATATATTATTTCTTGATTATATTTATCCATCTGAATATCTTTCTATAATTTAACAAATTTGAAATTTACATATATACGCAAATATTTCTATCTATTTTTATATCAGAAGATATAAATATTTTTATGCGTGTATAAATACATCTAACATTATATAAATTTTTGTTAATCTGGAAACTATAAATCTCTCTACTATTATACCCATCTATATTTCTATCTACATATATGGCTGCCATATATATATATATATATATATATATATATATATATATATTACTATTTGCATACTGTTTTACTATATTTATTTATTTACAAATCCAGCTATATTCATACAAACTTTTTCCTATATATATATATATATATATGTATATACACATTCACATCTGCCCGTCACATTTCGTTCTTTTGTTTTACCTATTTAACTTCATATCTATCTTTCCAACAAGATGTTTATTTGGTTAAATTTGTGCTGATTTATTATTTCATGTAACAAACTTTCTATCTATTCCATTGGGCAAACTTTCTTATAATTTTGTTTCCTTGCTTATTGCATTGTTTCTTTCTTGTTATATTAGTTTTTCGCATTTATTCGACAGTATCTGCAAAATCTTTGGCTTACTTGTTGAATACCTCATGATTTCAATATTATTTAATATTAATATATTTTGCCATCTTTGAACATAATTTTGAAAATTCATACCGCACATACATGCGTTCATATACAATCTTCTATAAAACATAGGTGCCTAAAATTTATGTGTATACGTGAGCTAATAATCATTATTATAATTTATTTCATATAGCAAAATACTGTCTAGTCTTCTTCGTTTTTTTGCAATGCATTTGCTTTTTTCTGATTTATTTTTGTTATCGATTTCATAAGTTGGCTAACAGCTTTATATTCTACTTCCTGTTTAGATTTATTTCCTTTATGTAGGCTGTTTTAGTTTCAAATAATTATTAGTACTCTTTTATATTTGAATGCATTATTCCACATATAAATAAGAGCAACTTTATCAATCCCCAAAATAAATAAACTGACTTCTGCAAGAAAATTTTTTTTCTTCAGTGTTTCTACATGAATATATATATATATATATATATATATATATATATATATATATATATATATATATATATATACAATATATTTCTGCCTAGCAAACCCAAATTTTAAACTTGTAGAGGGTTTAAGCAATAAATGATTGTCGGGATTTGATAACAATTCTTTGAGTCTGGTTGCCAGCTTCAAATAAACACCAATCTAATTATGAATAAATTTGTCGGGGTAATCTAAGCATTGTATAAAGTAGCAAATGAAATTCGTGTACGCACATTAATTTTGAATAATCACGTTGTTATATCGACTATATCATCTTTCCCAGCCCTTCCTCGCGATTGGTACAAAGAGCTCACGGCTGGCTTGCTCTTAAAAAAATCGAAATTGCGCAGTCTCATGGAATCGTCGATGTATGTTTTATCATCCGCTGGCTCCTTATTTTTTCCAACCTTCCAGAATCGTAATCATTTTCAAATAGTGACATCTTCTTGCTCGA
Organism: Eudiplozoon nipponicum; assembly: GCA_029291075.1. Classification (NCBI taxonomy): domain Eukaryota; kingdom Metazoa; phylum Platyhelminthes; class Monogenea; order Mazocraeidea; family Diplozoidae; genus Eudiplozoon; species Eudiplozoon nipponicum. The sequence goes on from JAQBSW010000494.1 coordinate 12,071, forward strand.
AATCGGTGTCAAATCATTCTCATCTTTACGCTGAACATCAATCAGCAGCTTCATCATCTGTCGGCGTACGTGAGTTTAGTTTTATATTTATTATTTCAGATGGCTGAGGTGCTTCATCATTAGAAATGCTTGATGGATTACCATTACGGGAAAACTTGTAGATCAGGCTCTGCTTTATGATTGTTATATATGGTAGGGATGATGACTAGACTGATGTCTGTTGTATTCATTTCTATCAGGGTGTCACGACATCGGTGTTTGATGTCATCACGTTTACGTACATTTATTTATATCAAGTTCGCGAGCTTGAAGTAAACACCAATCCCATTGTCTTTTACCAGTCGTCGAACAACATAACACAACTACCGCCAGTCGCAACGCACTGACTCGTTTCGAACTTCCATGATCATCATTAGAGTAAGACGGCAAACTGACTAGCGGGGATCAAACTACATTGAATATATAGATATGCAGCTCTCAACTCTATTAGACTTGCATACATTGTACGTGAGCGGATATGTCGGCTTCACAGTTTCTATGCAGTTACAAAATTAGTTAGTATGTATTAGGTGTTGCAAAACTAGTAAAAAATTAATTCAGTAGTGACAAGAAGGATAAACCAAAGACACCATGAAAGGAAAGTATAATCTCATGCACATTTTTCGTGCTTATTGGTGACTCATCAGAAGGAGCAGGTATTACGCCCCTTAACCACTATATATTTGGGTGAGCAATGTGGGAGATTATGACACTACAATCTCCTAGACGAATGTGTAAACCTGCAGTAGTGAAGTTAACATTATATAAAGTCCCGAAAATGCGATTTCCACGCTAACTGACTCTATATAATATATATACAAAGTCTGTAAAGGATACTAACAATAAAGCTATTGTGTTAGTAACCAATACCATCATTATAGTACCGACAAGGTACATGGTACTATCACTATGGTTACCGAGTCGGTACATGGTACCAACATGATGGATATCAATGTATTCTATAGTTCACCAAAATTGAGAATTACAACTATTTATGAACACCTTTTATTCCAGTAAATCCATAAACTTTGGACTTGATCGATATCAGTTATCACATTTAACGGTAAGCATGACATCATTATATTCAATATATAACATTTAAATACTGTTTTTTGCGGAGAATTGATATGTATGCAAGTATGTATTAGGTGTTGCGAACGTAGTTACATATTATTTTAGTTGTGACTAAAAGGATAAAAAAAGACAGCATAAACGGTTAGTAAAATCTCCTGCAAATTAGTAAGTAAGCACGGAAGGAATGTGCATGAGATTATACATTCCGTTCCGAGACTTTATATGATGTTAGCTTCACTACTATAGGTTTACACATTCGTCTATGAGATTGTACCGTCCTATTATCCAACATTCTCACCCAAATATATAGTGGTTAAAGGGCGTAATACCGTCTCCTACTGATGAGTCGCTAGTAAGCACGAAACCAATGTGCATGAGATTATACTTTCCGTTCATGCTGTCTTTGGTTTTTCCTTCTAGGCTAGCAACATGTATATTAGTTCTCCTCAACAAACAGTATTTAACGAACATTAGTTGTTTGTAGCTTTCGCCACACACATATAAATAGACAATACTTTTAAACAATAATTGATTGCAAGGGTGGTGGTTGCAATTCTTTAAATCGAGTTTGGGAGTTTGAAGTAAACAAGTCGTCAAACAAGATAACTAAACTACCGCCAGTCGCAGCGCACTTACGTTCATGTTTGTTCAAGGATTCGAAATGAAATATTAACCTTTTTATTTTTTTCATTTTATTGGTTTACCTGTATTTCACCAAGTTTTTCAATTAATTGTCACGCAGCTATTTTTATAGAGCATTAGAACACGTATTATTTAAATCAATTTGGCGAGCATGAAGTAAACACCAATCCCATTGTATTTAACCAGTCGTCGCCTAATTTGTGGTATCTCAATTAATATACTTGCGCGTTTTGATTTAAACAAATTTATATTTAAATAAATGCATATTGTGTTACTACACTGCATTACACCATAAATATTATATTTATTATTTACTGTTGCGAAACAATGAAATGAACAGTTATTTAGTTTGTGTAAATGCATATACTGTACGTAGCCATAGAAATTTCCGGCATGATAACCGACGGGCCCAAGCTAGTCAGCCCGAGAATGATTGCATGATCCTTGCCTGATCTAATGGGACACAGCCATCCTCCCGATTCATGTGATGTTTGAAATTTGTTCTAACTACGCAGTAAACCGTAATGTTAAATGGGTAGTGCCGAAATTCGAGCAATTGTAGTAGACACGAAGGTAAGTTCCGGCTGTTGAATGAAAATTTGGCCAGCGGCAGATAATGCTCGCCAGCTATGACTGGCAGACTAACTAAGAGAAAGGTAACTCCGGAAAAAACTATCCAAACTGGAAATGAGGCAACCTAGTGGTCTTTTACAGCTCACATATAGTCATGAACGAAACTAATTCCACCGAACGCATACTGCATCGGCCGTCGCGCAATAAAAACCGGTTGCCTTATCTGTTGAACCGTCCAGGGTAAATAAGCGAAATGAGGCCACTGCAGACATCTTTATTTCCGATTCTGCCTCCGTTTCTTCTCCGTCCTATTCTCAATCTAACACTAATGTTCGTTTAGATGCTTTGAACATGGTGAGTGTTAATCAGGGCTCTAAGCTAAATATCGGATTGTCAACAATAGTTCAAGTAAACTAACGTTTATTAAACCTAGGCAAGGCTTTAACGTTGGCGCATTTAATATGCCAACATTAAAACAAAAAGGAGAACAATAAGTTTTTGCACGTACGTAAGGTAACCTAGAAATCGAGATATGTTGCGCAACAGAAATCGGAATACAGGATACTAGGAGCATTTCAGAGTTGCGTGCACTATAATTATCTATGTGTTATTGGCTTTGAACCATCGGTTCCACGGAGATTTCTGAAGCCGGTAAATGGGGCGTCGGTATTGTACTTAGCACCAGAGCTGAAGCTTAGATAACTGAATGTAAACTTGTAAATAGCCGACTTTATGCGGCACGCTTAAATACACCTATTGAAATCAATGTAAAAAAGCATTTTCAACGTTGCTTTTTCGATGTATTTGCATTAGCTCCCGAGGATTTCAGCGCAGACGAGAGTAAGAACGCCTCTTCTCCGGTCTAAGCACTTTAATAAGTAGAACAAGAAGTCTAGACGTGGACTTGGTTATGAGTAACATGAATGCTCAAGTTGGTCGCTGAAGTAAGGCACACTTACATTTAGGTAGATGATAAACGTTAAGCTCGATGCGCAATGGTAATGGCGAGTGAAATACATTTTGAAATTTTTGCGGTAAAATTATTTGTTATTTGAAAGTTTAGTACGTGGTATTGTACCATTGGTATGTTATCCGATTTTTCATTTGTTTGTTTGATCAGAGTTACTTTTTTCAACTGAAAATGTGATAGAACCACATTTTCAGTTGAAAAAAGAAGAATTCAACCCGATCAAACACAAAACAAAATCGGAAAGTGTGAAGAATCGGATCTTTGTGTAACTGCCCGTGTACAACTATTACCCGCGTACGCAAAACGCGGCATTGATGATGGCGAGTGAATGTTTTACAGCTGCAGAGAACATGGTTTTTTTACTCAAGTAGCACAAACTTCAGACATAGTGTAAGGCGTTGCACCACATCGCGTCCCCTAACCTCCGGACAAAATTAGACTCAAATAGGTCATGTAGCAATTGGTTATAGATGGTGTGGTTGCGTCCACGAATGTCGCTCGTTTTGGAACAATTATGTTGACCTAGACAATGCACTTATCCATTGTAGACTTGAATTGTGTTTTCCGGATAAAGAAATAAAAATGAATCTCAAATAGATGTCAGCAATTATTATAATCAAGATTGCGGTCTTGATATAGACACCTGACCCATTGATTGCTTACATATGTTAGTATAAACTAAGAATTGTATAGTGTAGAAAAGGCAATTCATCCAGTAGACCGGTTTCGTCCTTATTGGGAACTCATCAAGTACTGGCCAGAATTTGCCGCGGACAGGATACGAACCTGGACACGTATGCTTCGGATTCTGGTGTTCTAACCACTGACCCACCCTGTGCGCCAGATGTATCCAGGTTCGAGCCCTGTCTGTGGCAAATTCTGGCCAAGACATGATAAGTTCCCAATAATGACGAAAAAGGTCTACTGAATGAATAGCCTTTTCTACACTATACAATTCTTAGCTTATACTGGCATATGTAAATAATTAATGGGTCAGGTGCTTATACCAAGGTTGAAACCTTAATTATAATAATATTTATGTAAAGGCGGCGTAGAAACTGGCCTTCCGACAAAACTATGACGATATAAAAAAGTAAAAGTTAACTGATCATGATGATTATATTTCGAGTTTTGTTTAGCTGAAGATAAGCTCCACTATGCACAATGCATGTTCTACTTTATGTGACATGGTAGGTCGCCATAGAAATAATCATTGGGTCCTTGTAACATCTATGGAGATTATGGATAAGGTGTTGCGCACCTAGTATCAAATTATTTCAAATATGAACAGAAGGATAAACTAAAGACAGCATGAACGGATGATATAAGCTAGTGCACATTCATTTCGTGCTCACAGGCGTTCCGTTCAAACTGTCTTTGGTTTATCCTTCTGGTTATAATTGAACTAATGTTTTACTAGATGCGCAAAGCCTAATAAATAATTGCGTATATTTTAGTTCTCCACCAAAAACAGCATCTATCTTTGGAGATTGTCAAAATTAGGCGCAAAATTCTACCTATCTTGGCGTATTATAATACTCGTAGACACGTAAGACGCCCAAAAAACGCCGTCTAAAATTCGACCTTGAGGCCTTTTAGATCAGAAAGCTAAATAGATGGGAGAAGCGTTTGCATCAGGTAGTAACCGGAGTTTGTTCCAAATTACCTTGTAACAGGTCTCAGAAATTTAAAAGCGCTGACCAAACTTTTCGTCGTACGTAGAAAGAGGAGACCGTACCTCTTGCATGGAATGAGTTGACCACCATTACTATCAATTAATTAAGAGGATAATCACCGTGGAATAAACTTAACTCCAGTTGTGTCTAAGTTATTTGCTTCGATTATTTTACGTCGCCTTAACGCTTCGCATGAATCACAGCCTAGAGAATAACAAGCCGGATTCTGGTCAGGTCGAGATTATGTAAGTAATATTTTTACCGTAAGGTAAAATCTGTAACAGCGACTTATATATCAAGGCTGTTCATTTTCTCCCATTTAGTTTAATCTTTAATAAATGATATTTTGAAGCACAATCTTCCACACGTTCAGGATGCAGGTATTGAACTTGACTATGCATTCGACACCGCACTTTTGTTCGACAATCGAGACTGCTAAGGCCACCCGGCATAGATCAGCAGTCGTTGTTACTTCTTTTGGTATGAGATGCGCACCCTCTAATTGTGAGATAGTTTTACAATATACCAATTAGTCACTTTAACTCTGCGACTGCAGATTGTAGATCTGGATGGGCTTACACACCTTGGCAGCTTCATCAATAACTCAGACAATATTTCTGGTTAGAATCGCTAAAGCTAGAATACATCTCTCGAACATTTGCTATTTATGCAGAATCGCTAGTATTTTAATCTCTTAAAGGTCTTGTTAATAACGCATCTGTATGCCCAGTTTTATTATACACTGATAAGATTTGACCACTTAAATTCGAAGATTTTAGATACTTACAGACGGTCTTCCATCGTTGTTCGAGGAGCAAATCACATGTAGGTTACCACCAATGAATAACCAACGCTGACATCTGAAGATGTATTTTTGAATCAGCCAACAAGTTCTCCTCCTTAGAAAAATACTAACAACGTTGGCTTGTTCTCGTTTTATGTGTACGCTCAATTTTGAATACCCAGTGGAGCACAGCTCTAACACACAGAACCATATTGGCTTAAGAAACAAGGTGGGTAGATTTTGACATAACAGAAACGGTTAAAGTAAACTACATCCAAATTTGGTAGCATAGGATACACTTATCCGCCGAGGAAGGGTCCACGTCAGCATTATATTGTAACGCGCGGCTCCGCGTTACAACGCAGCGAGTCTCAATTTCGTCAGATCCGGTTCACCTTAGGGTCACATATGCTAATTCTGGTTTTAAACAATATTTCTCCTAACTGTGGTTTTAGAAACAATCTCTGTTAGTTTCAAGAAGATATAATTGAGATTTCTTGAATTGCAGGATGGCTCATTGGTTAGAGCACCAGATTCTGAAACAGACGTGCCCAGGGTCGAGTCCTGTCCGCGGCAAATTCTGGCCAGTACTTGATGAGTTCCCAATAAGGACGAAACCGGTCTACTGGATGAATTGCCTTTTCTACACTATACAATTCTTAGTTTATACTGACATATGTAAGTAATTAATGGGTCAGGTGTAAATATCAAGACCACACCCTTGATTATAATACTTTGTAACGTTGTTCATAATACACGTATGGTACTTGACGTAGCCTTCTCACATCACAACACAGGGGAAAAGGGGTGTAACGCAGCTATAAAGTGGGACTGATTATAAACACGGCGCACGAAACCGATTTCTTTCGACCTCAGCTACCAGGCATATGTAAGAATATCATAGCATCAGTAAGTATACCGCTACCGGGCAAAAATACATCCTACAATATTTCCTGGTTGAAAATCTGCGTGATATGCCATTGAGCCGACCTCAGCACCGACATTTATTTTAGATATCTAGTAGAATCATATTCGTAACATTCTTTTCCTATTTGGGCATACTTAGCCGCGAGGTATGATTGTGTTTATGAGACGACAGTGAAAACGCAAGGACGATTTCTTTCCCGATGTTGCCATGTCTTAATTCTGCTATTTCGTAATCGTCCATTTGAGATTCTTATATTCAATTGTGTATTTCCTACACTTTTCTGCTCGATTCTCCTTATTTAGCGTCTAAGCGACAATTTTAGTAGTTTCGGCAGATGCTCTATTAGGAAACGTATGTACTATTGTAACAATGTGAGGCGAAAAATACGATAATTCATTCAAGCATGATTTAACGTAAAAAATACTACACGCTGGGTAAGGAATTAAAAATAATCGGTCTAGAAAAGTCGTTTTGAGGCCAAACTTGGAACGCTACGCAGCAAATTTTGGATATAACGTGCTGAGTTCGAAATAGGGACGAAACCGGTTTACTGGAGGAATTGCCTTTTCCACACTATACAATTCTTCATTCATATTGATAAATCAATGTACATAATGAGTCAGGTATTTATATCAATATTGCAACCTTGATTAAAATTGATTGCTATTTATATTGACAAAATTTGCATCCTTTTAGTAAATTATTATTGCCTTGGTGTCATTTAAAGAGACAAGGATTTGCTCATCTAAAAGGAAAATAAACAACATCCAATTACGAGCATTGACTCATTCTCATTTTTCTCTAATAAACAAAATAATGAGTCTCAAACTGAACGCAATTATTAAAAATGTATAAAAGCATGGGCCGAAACTCTCAATCAAAGAATATATATATATATATATATATATATATATATATATATATATATATATATATATATATATATATGCAGTTAACTGAAACGTTAACTTTATAACTGCTTCTGCAATTAGAACATAAAATAGTTTTGAATACCTTTCATTAAAAATGAAGTGAAATTTATTCTACTAACTAAATCTAGCAGTGTAGAAATTATCTGCTAAAAGTGAAATAACTCGTTGTTAACTAAATGTGAAATACTTATTTTGCATTGGTTGCGGCTTTGGTAGATTTTTTGCCATACTTGATTAAATACTGTGAATGGCAAATCTCGCGTTCTAACATTAATAATTTCTAGCTACTGTGATAGTAAATTGAAATAAGTTTCCCTCCACGTGTGCATAAATTCTACGTTTATTCGTGGTCATATTTACATAAGGCTACATCGATTAATTGCAGTTTTGTAATTTATATAGTAATATTGTTATAAAATGAAATGTTGTACAAAAAATGCAGGTGCACATCTGTTAGTAAATTTTATGTCGTAATAAAAAGGTAGGCATGTGGATATTAAGATATAGTAATGCTTATTTCTACAGATGTAATAGGAAAGTTTGTGCATCCAGGAGAGTGCGTGTATGTCTTGGTTTATTTGTATTTTTATTGTGAATGCTATCCGCCGTTTATTGAGAACATTATATGATTTATGGTTATAAAACGGTTCTATTTGCACAATTGTTTTATCAAACATCCATTTAACATTAATGATTCCATCTATCCAATCATAAATATGAGTTATTTGCCAGCAATATTTTCTGCTTACATAGAAGAAGATTTTGCTACAAATTTTACACAAATTCAGACCCATTTAGGCCTACTGATAACTAAGGTATATTATAAGCTAACATTGATTACATAAGTAGCATGGTTTTAAAAAAAATGAAGTGTTTAATTTGCGAATCTCGTTAACATTGAATCTTATTGACATCAAGCATAATTTATGGATATTATTTAAAAAATAAACGTTTTTACAGGCATAATTTATAATGAAGAATATATTTATTTGAATTTCGAAATCTTCATTTAAATAACTTTAGGCAACATTCGCGCAAAGTTTGTACAATTTGAATTGACAAATAATATAGTAGATTCTAGTGACTTCAGTTGAATAGAATATTTTAATTCTTCTGTGCTTTAGCTGTATTTTGGTGATAACTTTTTTTCACATCCATTTGTAGTTCCTATATTTTAGCATCAATGCATATACCACCCGGCTTTTCATAATAGATACAAGTTTATCTATAAGCTTTAGTAAAGATATTATGTGTGACTTCCAGTATCCAACTTTGTTTACATTTATCTAGAATTAAATTTGACTTGATCAGTGGCCATGGAAAGAAAAATTTCTATTAGATGTTGTTTGCGCTGGCGGTGATATCAATTATTATAATCAAGGTTGCGATCTTGAAATAATAACCTGACCAATTAATTACTTAAATATGTCAATATAAACTAAGAATTGTATAGTGTAGAAAAGGCAATTCATCCAGTAGACCGGTTTCGTCCTTATTGGGAACTCATCATGTACTGGCCAGAATTTGCCGGAATCTGGTGCTCTAACCACTGAGCCACCCTGCCGCACACTACACTACACAAAATTTTCAGTTATATACTAACTCAATGTAACTTACAGTAATTTTTCCTTTAGGTGGAGCTCATATGGCATCCATTTAGACCCAAAGTTCCAACTAACCATGCCCAATCTGTCATTACTGAACAGACACCACACTACATGGGGAAGTGGTATTGAAATGAACATTTATATAATTAAACGAACATTGGTTGCGCGGGCGGTGATAACAATTATTATAATCAAGGTTGCGGTCTTGATATAAACACCTGACCCATTAATTACTTACATATGTCAGTATAAACTAAGAATTGTATAGTGTAGAAAAGGCAATTCATCCAGTAGACCGGTTTCGTCCTTATTGGGAACTCATCAAGTACTGGCCAGAATTTGCTGCGGACAGGGCTCGAACCTGGGCACGTCCTTTCGTTTCATTACATAAACTTTCATTTCAATACCACTTCCCCATATAGTGTGGTGTCTGTTCAGTAATGACAGATTGGGGATGGTTAGTTGGAACTTTGGGTCTAAATGGATGCCATATGAGCTCCACCTAAAGTAAAAAAGACTAACCGAGTTACATTAGTTAGTATATGACTGAAAATTGTGTGTAGTGTGCGGCAGGGTGGCTCAGTGGTTAGAGCACCAGATTCCGAAGCAGACGTGCCCAGGTTCGAGCCCTGTCCGCGGCAAATTCTGGCCAGTACGTGATGAGTTCCCAATAAGGACGAAACCGGTCTACTGGATGAATTGCCTTTTCTACACTATACAATTCTTAGTTTATACTGACAAATGTAAGTACTTAATGGGTCAGGTGTTTATATCAAGTTCGCAACCTTGATTATAGTAAATGGTGTCACCGCCCGCGCAACCAATGTTCGTATAAATATCAGGCTAATTGGATCTCATTTTTTCACATCGTTTAAATTTTCTTGATATTCATAGTTCAATATTTTACAGCGTTCATGAGATATTTTAATATGTTAAAAAGAAAAACCCCAGTCCTTCTTGGTTAGTAATAATTAGCGTAAATCTGAATTTGATGGCGGTTTAAACCGCCGACAAATTGAGTACGGTAATGGTCCACAATAAGCCTTAAATTATTGAAGTTAAAGTATTGTTCATACAAAGCCAGCTAAGGTACAAACATATTCATGAAATGGTACGGGAAAACAAATCGCGCAAAATTTGCACACATTTGTTGTTACTAATTAGAAAACGAATATAATCAACAAAGTATTTATGACATCAAATGGTTCCAGTCCTTATATTGATGTAATCAAACTGTATTTGAAGTTGCGCTGTTAAGTGCAGATAAGATTCGATAAGGTAAACAACGCGATTAACATTACTTGTTTCAAAAATAACTAGTTTACGTCGAAATTTTATTTTAACACTTAAGCAAACATTTTTCTCCTTCATATTTATTTGAAGGTATAGCGTTGAGCATTGTTGTCATCGTCTCTAGTGTGTGATCTTTCTTTTCTGTACAAACATTTTCGGACCTCACAAGTGGTAAAATGAACGGAGATGATAGGACTGGACTAGACCAATATTACTCAATAATTAAAAAGAAGACTATACTGTTTCGTTAAATCAAGTTTGAGAGATTTAAGTAAACACCAATCACATTGTATTTAAGAAGTCGTCGAAAAAAAATAGCAAAACTTTCGCCGACGGCACGCTTATAGGTTGAATTGGTTTAAATGGAGAAAAAGTGTTTAATTAACAGGCACACAATTATATATTGGTCCAGAAAGTTGAAATAGGCGAAACATAAATAAGCACCGTATTGCACGGGGCTGGGACAGCTCCGTTGTAGTCAAATGCAAAAAAATTGCGTATCTTTGCCAACGCTTGTGCGCAATTACTGATTGTGTAATTGTATTGACTATATGGATGTGACGACGGCTGCAAGAATGTTAATGTTCGTGACTGCATAGAAATTGTGCAGCCGACATTTCCAGTCAAGTTCAATGTATGCGAGACTGCTAGAGGTGAGAGCCGCATATCTAAATTTGATTTCCATATATATTCAATGCGGTTTGATTCTCGCTAGTCAGTTTGCCGTCGTACTCTGATGATGATCGTGGAAGGTCGAAACGCGTCAGTGCGTTGCGACTGGCGGTAGTTTTGTTATGTTGTTCGACGACTGGTTAAATACAATGGGATTGGTGTTTACTTCAAGCTCGCAAACTTGATTTAAAGAATTGTTACCACCACCCGCGCAATCAATTATTGTTTAAATTGTATTGCCTATATATGTATATGTGGCGAAAGCTACAAACAGTTAATGTTCGTGACTGCATAGAAATTGTGCAGCCGACATTTCCAGTCACGTTCAATGTATGCAAGACTGCTAGAGGTGAGAGCCGCATATCTAATTTTGCTTTCCATATATATTCAATGCGGTTTGATCCTCGCTAGTCAGTTTGCCGTCGTACTCTGATGATGATCGTGGAAGGTCGAAACGCGTCAGTGCGTTGCGACTGGCGGTAGTTTTGTTATGTTGTTCGACGACTGGTTAAATACAATGGGATTGGTGTTTACTTCAAGCTCGCAAACTTGATTTCAAAAAAAATTTACCTCCACTCGCGCATTCAATTGTTGCTTAGTTGTATTGACTAAACTATCAAACAATTTCGACATACAGTAAATGAATAATCTCTACCCTGGTGCAAATATCCTTAACAATATACAATTACTGTTTATGCGAAATTAAAACAGATAGTTTTTTTAGGGAATAAACCTGCAGTTTTATTGGCGATTTGTTTGAGAAAAACTTCATCATATTCCGGTTGGCTTGTGAGTTAAGCGATACTGACGTAAATGGGCTGTCTAAAATTGATGGTTTCCGAAATCTAATTGTCTATATTTACGTATTCGAGTTTCTACTTAGCTTACTTCATTGTTATTATTATTATTTTATGCTTATCAGCAGCAACTGTTTACAAAATCAGCGTTTCCTAGGGTTATTAGCATACATTTACTATTAGAGAGAAGACAAAAATAAGGTCCATATTACTGGCGAGATTAGGTATGTTGGATTTCAAACATATTGAAGATTTCACAGACAAAACGAGGGATAATGAAATTAAAAAAATTAGACAAAGGCATGAAAAAAATTAGCAATATTGGGAATTAATTGCCCTTTGAGAAATACGAGAATTGAAGAGGTCATGTCCAAACGTTTAGTTAATTTATCGAGAATGGATCTCAAGGAAGACCAAAAACAAATCCTTAATCTTGGACTTAATACTGCGATCCCTATTGATTACGTACCTAGGAATGAGATAATTACAGAAACAGTTAAGATTGCCCAGTTTCTCCCAGAAAAAGATAAGACTAGGTTTGAATTGGATGTGTCCAAAGCGGTGTTAGAGCACAAAGAGGTGAGATGCAAGCAGAGTTATGATCTAAAACGCTTAAGAGCAGAATTATTATCCAATAAAGTAATATGCCTCAAGGCAGATAAAGGTGGTGCAACGGTACTTATGAACCGGTCAGATTATGAATTGAAAGTGTATGAACAATTAAATAATTTAGAGGTCTATAATAAAATAAATAAAGATCCATCTGATAAGTTACAAGGACAAGTTAAGACTATAATTAATAGAATGATTGAGTCGAAGGAATTAGAACCAGGACTTGGGAATTCATTAATACAACGTGACACAGTCCCTCCGAGAGTTTATGGTCTAGTAAAGATTCATAAACAGGGGAATCCACTTAGATTAATCGTTAATGTACAAAACTCACCAACGTATAGATTGTCGAAATTTCTATGCAACAGAATTAGAAAATATACTTATTTCTTAGATTATACTTTAAAGAATACATATCATTTTATTGACATTATTAGTAGATATAACTTGAATGATAATGATAGAATGGCTAGCCTGGACGTTGTATCGATGTATACTAATGTCCCGGTACAAGCAGCATTAGAAAGTGTGAAGCGTTGTTTAACAGAGTTCCCAGAGATAATAGAAGGTAGTAAAATGATGTTAAGTAGTATTATGGAAATATTAAATATTTGTATGTCCTCTACCTACTTTAAGTTCAGAAATGAATTTTATAAACAAGTTAAAGGTGTCCCTATGGGACAACCACTATCAGTCCCGGTTGCTAATATTTTATGCACTATTTTGAAAAAAATCTGTTGTTAAAATCTCCTCTTAAGCCAAACTTGTATGTAAGATTCCTGGATGATATGTTTATATTATCAATGCCGCGTTTTGCGTACGCGGGTAGTAGCTGTACACGGGCAGTTACACAAAGATCCGATTTGTCACTATTTCCAATTTTGTTTTGTCTTTGATCGGGTTGACTCATTTTTACTTCAATTGGAAATGCGGTTCTATCATATCTTTGTTTACTGGCGACGTTTCGGTGCCTACTTTCCAGCACCATCATCAGGCAACACAACACTGATCACAATAGCGGTAAACAAAGATGTGATAGAATCGCATTTCCAATTGAAGTAAAAATGAGTCAACCCGATCAAAGACAAAACAAAATTGGAAATAGTGACAAATCGGATCTTTGTGTAACTGCCCGTGTACAGCTACTACCCGCGTACGCAAAACGCGGCATTGATAATCTGAATGCTTACACACCGCAAAATATTGAGTTTAAATCCTATTTGAGGATGAAATATGATGATATGTTTATAATTTGGAATCATGGGGATAATGAGTTAAATAAATTCCTCGAATTAGCCAACCAATTAGGTGAATTAAAGTTTACATTGGAAAAAGAGAATAATGATGAATTACCCTTTTTGGATATGAAAATAAAACGGAATGGTTCCAGATTGGAAAGAGATATTTTTAGAAAAGAGACTTATTCAGGACTACTTCTTAATTTCTTCTCAAATCACCCATATGGAATGAAAATAGGCATTCTTAAATCCATGATATTAAAGTGTCTTTGAATAGTATATTTGAAAAATAGAGATAAGTAAATGATGAGATTAAAAGAAATATTCAAACTAAATAGCTATCCGTCAAGTATAATAGATAGATTAATAGATGAGATGTTACAGAGATTTAAAAATAATATAATAAACAAAGTAAAGAAGGAAACGGAACCGGAGAAGCACAAAATTATGGTATTACCTAGTTCTAAATTGAGCAGGAAAATTACAATAATAGCAGCTAAACACAAAATAAAAACAGTTTTAAGACAACCACTTACTATAGGCAATAAACTACCTAACCAAAAAGAAAGAGTAGAACCCCTCGAGACATCAGGAGTATATGTGATACCTTGCAAAGAATGTAATCTCAGGTATATAGGCGAAACCATGCGACCTATAAAGGTTCGTAGAGGGGAACATAAGACAGCCTGCAAATATGGACACATTCAAAGATCAGACCTAGCTAGGCATTCGAAGGAAACGGGTCATGAAATAGACTGGGAAGGATGTAAACGCATCGCGTTATGCAACCGCAACAGATTAACTAGACTAATTAGAGAATCAATTGAAATAAAATCAGGAAAAGGTGTAATGAATGTAACATCGGTAGAAAAATCATTGGGCCCATTATTTAATGAAGCATTTTCTATGGTCAGAAAACGTGAGGCCGCGGAACATGAATTAAGTGGGAACCTAAGTAAAAAACCTCGGTTATAGAAAACTGGTTGCGAAGGATCTGTACCAATATCAATTTCCTATATACTTATTTTTCTCAATAAAAAATGTTCCAAAAGACGGTATACCGATTTAGCAAGGGTTAGTAGATAGAACATTAGGAAACCAAAATGTGATAGATAGACGGATATATAGATAGGCCTATGGGTAGATTGATAGGTTTATTCTATACACATAATATATATATATATATATATATATATATATATATATATAAATGACTCACACTGTTGCTTATATTTATATATATATGTTTTTATACATATTTATATGTATTTTATATATTTATATAAGGTGTGAATAAATAAATATACAATTTGATTAATTGGTAAATAAAAAAACAGTAAGAAAAGAATAAAATAATAATTTGAAATAGGCAAACATATATATATATATATATATATATATATAGGATTAGGGATGTTGGTCTCATACTGTTGCTTATATTCATATATATGTTTTTATACATATTGACATGTATTTTATATATTGATATAAGGTGTGACTAACGTAATAAATAAATATATAATAAGAATAGAAATTATTCATATTTAATAATTATCAGTGGTCCTTTTTCTCTCTCTCTATTTATATATATATATATATATATATATATATATATATATATATATATAAAGGTTTTACGATATTATATTTAGATATATGTGTAATGAAGTATTTTAGTCATATCAGCAAATATTCTTATGCAATTATTTCCAAAAGTTGATTAACTTTGCATTGTGCTTACGATTAGTTTTTTGAAAAACGTTAGTTGTCCAGGCTATCTCTATCTTTCTCTCTTTAATCGTTCACCTAAGCGTCGATATAACATTCACTCTCCATCCATCTACGTTACTTGCTGCTCCATATTTGAACTAGTTTGTTGCTATGTGCGCAATACCTCACACACCATTGTATACATTAGAGTTCCCGGCTTTAAATAAAATACAGTATATGATAATCAAGGTTTTAGTTTTAGCATTTTTTAAAATTTTGATTACCGTGACATAGTAGCAATACCGTTATAACAAATAACAAAAGGTTCGATACTGTCTCTCTCCCCTAAAATATTCTGCATACGAGATGAGATGAGGTATAGGTGAGGTAATGATTGGTCTACTAATTATAACAAGTTATATATTGAGTTTAGTTACTGAGACAAATCCTATGATTAAAATAGTGTTGAGTCAAATATATATAAATAGAATGGTTTTGGAACGAGGTTACCACATTTGCTTAAATCTGCTATTGTGATCAGTGTTGTGTTGCCTGATGATGGTGCTGGAAAGTAGGCACCGAAACGTCGCTGTAAACAAAGATATGATAGAACCGCATTTCCAATTGAAGTAAAAATGAGTCAACCCGATCAAAGACAAAACAAAATTGGAAATAGTGACAAATCGGATCTTTGTGTAACTGCCCGTGTACAGCTACTACCCGCGTACGCAAAACGCGGCATTGATAATCTGAATGCTTACACACCGCAAAATATTGAGTTTAAATCATACATTTACTATATTGAATATTCTTCTCCATCTCTTAACCGATATTGAGTGAGACTAGATAAGCACCCAATTCAACGTCGATTTATGGCATAAAATCGCTATTTAAATTCCAAATTGCAGGCTTGAATTAAATTGAAACAACAAAAGCATTTTTTTTTAAATATTTTCTTTCAAATTATTGTTACACTTATATGTTGTAACATCAACTTCAAATAAAGCACGCCACTTTTTAATGCGCAAAGAAATCGCTTGAAAATACAAAGAATATACATTTGAAAAAGTTTAATTTGCGACAGTATTCTATAGCCATTTTATTCAGTTTATATTAAGCAAAATATTTAACGCAAATTGATTTTGAGATATTCGTTAAGTATTTTTTGGTGCACTGAGCGATGATACTTCAATTCTTTGCTTAATTGTTTTAGTTGTATGCCCCGTTTCATTCCACGCACCACTTATCACCTTCGAGTGCCATAAGTGTCATCGGCTTGTTTCCGAACCAAAGTATAGTAAACTGATAAACGATTTGGCCTTCAATTTTAAGTGAATAGTGAAAGATTCATGAGTATTAGAAACAAAATAATGGACAAATTTTAAAAACAGATGCTATTAGTAGTGATTTGTACATCTCTCATTATGCCTATGGAAACAACGCTAACGGGAAATCAAATTTTGTCTGCAACAATTGATTATAAGATTAACATTAATATCGCTACAACTGGGAAGACAATGCTTTGGAGATTAAATTGTGATGGCGAATAAATTTTTAATGCTGTTTTTAAATATATGTGAAAATTAAGATTATCTAGCCGAATAAACATAATATGGGCAACCTGGCAATAGCACCACACGTGTATAGATTGAAGAGCAAAATTTCTGTTCTGGCCTGTTTATTTTTATTTCAGAAAACGATATTATTTTCCTAATATTTTTAAACGTCCGATGCTACATCAATCTTGTCGATAAAGATAAGGTTGCTCCTTTTTTATGATTTATGCTCTTACATTATTTTGAATAGCGAAAATTGTTTTGATTGAATTTTTTGTTACCATAAGGAAAATCAAAATTTCCAACAGTTACCTATCTTTAATTGAATGCCAAATATCGTTTATGCAATTAAAATGTTATATAATTGTAAATCAATCGTCCAGCCTAACGCAGGACAAACTGTTCCACAAAATGTCTAATATATTATATCGCTTATCGGTAGAAAAATCATGTCACCAAATCAATGTCAAGGACTAAATTAACTTTCTAGTGTTTTCTAGCAATATGTAGGCTACTGCAATTTTAAATAAAAGCTCGTTTGATGTATAATGATGGCACATGCTGCAATCAGCCTATTAAATAATCCGCCGCTCTAGCGATTAATTTGTAGATTCTTATTAAATTTTATGGCCTAGGATTTTAGCGGCCAAGATTTATTTCTCTAGTTCCTCATTATTTAGTTATGAAACATAGCAATATTTTATTTCATGATTTGCAGGCAAATGGAAACGGGGCATCTTGTGCTATTATAAAATTTGATACGATTGCCGTTAAATGGTATGCATTTACAAGATAAAACCTCATCTTGCACACTATTTTCATTATATCTATGCTTAATTTATACACGGTAATAAAATTGTGATAGATTATGATGGATAAATATTCGTTCCGTGTGGCAGAAATCGTTAGCATTGGTCTTTCGAAATTCGATACAATTTATCGCCATTTGTTGAGAAAATAACCCTCCGTGTTATCTAAAGTATTGCGAATATTGTACAAACAGTTATTATGTGAATATAAACAATACTACTATATCATTAGGCTGAATAATTTTCGCAATTTTCACGAAAATCTAAATGAAATTTCTAGTTGCGTGTATGAGGACACACTTAACACAAATAGTTGGTTTCAATTTCGGAGAAGTTTGTGATTTTAAATTAAACTCTAGCTGTTGAATCTTGGTATACATTTGAAGGAACTGCGTATTTACAAGTTAATTTGACCATTTTGTACGTAAGAAATGATTCAGCTCTATGAGGTAGAAAGTACGTGTTGTTGCACATACATTTAAGAATTTAACTTCGATAAAATGATTGTTATTACATAACGTGGGGTGAAAGCACTGCAAACAAAAACAAATATACGTATTTATAAAATTGTATAAAATCGTGACATACATAAGTTGTACAGAAGTGCTTTAATTTCATCTTTTCGACTGATTTGCTGAATAAATTAAGCACATAGGGTAATTCAGTTGAAATGGAGAAAAAATGTTAAATTAACTGGTACATAAATATATATTGATCCTAAGGGTTCAAATAGGAGAAGCATAAATGAGCACAGATTTTCACGGGGCTGGGACAGCTCCGTGGTTGTCAAGTGCAGAAAACTTGTTTTTGATTTCAAACTTGTTTGCGCAATCAGTGATTGTTTACCAGAATAATCTATATATACGTGGCGAAAGCTGAAGAAAAATCTTCGTGACTGCATAGAAATAGTGCTGCAAAAAATTCCAGTCAAGTACAATTTTTGTAGTCTACATCAGGAGAGAGAAGCATATATCATTTTGAATTCCACAAATACGCATTGCGGTTTAATAATCTCTAGTCAGTGTTCCGTTGTACTCTGATGATCATCACAAAAGGTCGTGCGTGTGACGGTAGTTTTGCTTCATTGTTCGACAACTGGTTAAATACAATTGGATTGGTGTTTACTTCACGCTCGCAAACTTGATTTAATAAGTTATGGACAAATTATATTTATAACAATATCCATAAAAAAGACAATATACCCGCTTATCTATTTGCAGTTCAAATTAATACGCTTTGTTTACGTGTCAAATTTTTGAACTAAATTATATGTTTACATAAGTTCGTGTAACGCCAATCTAATTCTGCCCACTATGGCAATACATGCTTCGATAAGCGGGAAATCGATCTTCTACTATAGTTAACTAAATAAGTTGTCAACGGGACAATTCCAATAGCATTTAACCTTAAATGTAGATTGTAATGAAATTTAGTTTTTCATAAAAGGTATAGTAAGTTTGATTTTGGTTGTAATCAGATCTATTTTTTTTAATTTACACACGGGAATAAATTGTTTTGCGTATTTGAAAGCCAAATATCCTACAAGCATTGACATTAAAAACGATTTAATTTACTGACATAAAAATTAGATAGTTAGTGAAATTTGGGAGCGCAGTTTCTTTAAATATATATAAATATAAATATCTGAACAATATTGCTAAAATTCTTTCAAGCCAAGTGGAGATTTCAGTTATATTAGACCAGGACATTCGGTTAAGATGTGAATAATATGAGCGTCTCAGGGATGTTGTTGAAAAGGTCACTTTGCTTAACTGTACCTGATAAAAATGACGAAAGAAAATATTTTGTGTAATCATATATTTGCTATTTAAATTTATTTGAATTAATCATTCTTTGAAAATATATACTAAAATCATAATTATCTTAAACAGTACATCCATCAGTAACATTTTGCAAATTCTGTATCGGAGAACAAGTTCACTGACAGAATAAAATACAATTAAACAATAATTGATTGCGCGGATGGTGGTAACAATTCTTTAAATCAAGTTTGCGAGCTTAAGTAAACACCAATCCCATTGTATTTAACCAGTCGTCGAACAACGGTGCGTTGCGGCTGGTGGTAATTTTTAAAATGTTGTTCAATGTCTGGTTAAATACAATGGGATTGGTGTTTACTTCAAGCTCGCAGACATTATTTAAAGAAGAATAGAATAGTTACAAATGTGTAATTTACGGCCAGAGTAAATTTATACTTTCACAATTACAGGCTGCTTAAAATTTTTTTTTTAATTGAATTTTAAAATCACTTGTACATGTTTCCAGCTAATGCTTGATAGAAAATTGCCACGAATGTAGGCATGAAACCACAATCCTCTGGTAGGCCAAATCTTTTATTTCTTATGGAAAGTTAAGTGGAAAAACATGTTGCACTGCTCTTACCGGTTACACTGTCGTGAATGCTTATTTATTGAAAATGTAAAATCAATGTTTGTTTAATTAAATAACACTACTAATTTCATAAAAAGCACATTCACGGGCAATATTTTGCAAATTCTGTATCGGAGACGAAAGTCAATGACAGAATAAAATATTTTAAACGAGCAGAGGTTTCGTGAGCGATGATAAAAACTACAGTTATCAAAGTTGATATCTAGATATGCACACCTGACCCACTAGGAATATACATTTGTCAGTATGAACTAAGGGTTGTATAGTGTAGAAAATGTAATTTATCCAGTAGACCGGATTCGTACTCATTGGGAACCCATCACGTACACGCCAAATCTTTTGTTACTTATTTACATTTATGTTGACAAAAATGTAACACTGCTCTTACAACTTAAAATATAGTGAATTTTTTATTGATAATGTATAATCATCGTTGACGTAATTCGATAATGCTAATTCTAACAAAAATTCAATTGTGATACAAATTTTTATACGTAATACATGATGGTGAGACGTGTTGTTTCGGAAATTTGTCATCGATTATCTGGCAATTAGTAACAATCATGCAGGTTGACCATTATTAATTCGGTGATATTCTTATATTACTGCTCCATATATTTCTACACGTAAACTATGATGTTGTCGAGTAGAATATCATATTACAAAGGTAAGTAAATTTTGCTCATTGATTATAAATGTGTCACTGTTGTCCATATTATTGGCGTTTTTTTCGCATAGAAAATACAGTTAGTTATTCTTTTTTGTTATTCCAGATATACCGGATTTCTTCGAATCAAAAGACTAATTATGATAAATTTATAATAAATTATACTATTAAATACCACGTAAGTCTTAGACGGTATATTTTAATATAACCGATACTTTTCAAGCGAATGTATTTGAACGCATAATAATTGTTCTTTTGTAATGGGGATTTCATTTTTTAGCTAAATTTATTAGATTAATGCTCTAGTATTCATTTTATTCTGTAAATTGCGTTTTGGTACAATGTGTAACTGACAAATAACTCAAGATAATCTTTAGTTAAAACAATCACCTATGAATTCGCGTTGCTGTTTTACTATTTCTAGTACATGATTTCTGTCAAAAAACTGTTGATGCTGTTGAACCTGTATGCAGTCGTGGTGTATACAAAATAGCATCGTGTGAATTATCATTTGCAACTAACGAAATGGAGGACGTCAAAATTCCACAAATTTTATTTCATCTATTTCTATTTTGCTCATAAAACCGCAGTGTTTTCGTTTTAGTATATTTTACAGTTATGCGTTTGTTGAAGTATAAAGAAGTTTGGCATGATTAAACAATAAATGATTGCGCTGTTGGAGGAAAATAGTAATTTAAATCAGGCTTACGAGCCTCATGTAAACACCGATCCGTTGTATTTAATTGGTTGTTGAACGACATAGCAAAACTACCGTCAGTCAATGGGATCAACTTTTACTTAAATCACACAGACTTGATTTGAAGAGTGAATTGGATATTTTCTGAAGGCACATATGAACTGGTTAATACATCGGTTTAAAAAGCACAGTACTAATTTCACAAAAGCAATTGAGTAAAAAATTTACATAATTAAGCGAAAAAAGGTTGCGCGGGCGGTGATGATTATTACTTTTAATCAAGATTGCCACCAAGACATAAAAATCTTACCCATCATATACAAACATTTATCAGGTTGGAGCCCTGTCCACGGCAAATTCTGGACAGTACTTGATGGGTTCCCAATAAGGATAAAACTGGTCTACTAGATGAATTGCCTTTTCAACACCTCACAATGCTTAGTTTATACTGACAAATGAATTAACTTAATGGATCGGGTGTTCATATCCAGATCGCAACATTGGTAAAAAAAATTATTACAAATATTAGGGAAAATTTTATTTGTAGATATGTTAAACACAAAATGTAACTGCTGAAACTTCTTCAATTTCAGGCAGACATACTGAAAAGACATTGAAATAAACATGACGTAGAAAAGAAGCAAAAACAGCAAAGCCCAAATATTTATGTTTCGATTTAACCTTTAAATAATAATTTACGGGAAAGCTTAGATAACGTGTGTATTTTTTGATCAAGTTTGTGAGCTTCAGATAAACACCAATCCCATTGTATTTCACATAGCAAAACTAACGCCAGTTGCACGCACTGTCGCGTTTCGACCTTCCACGATCATCTTTCGCCACATATACTTCTAAAAGCTAAACAATTTAACAACAATTGATTGCGCGAGTGATGGTAACAATTCATCTCAATAAAGTTTGCGAGTTTAAATTAACACTAATCCTATTGTATTTAACCAGTCGTCGGACAACCTAGCAAAACTACCGCCAGCGGCAGCGCACTGACACGTTACGTCCTTCCATGATCATCATCGGGGTACGACGGAAAACTGACAACTGTGGTACATCAGAATTGTTGTCACCACCCGCACAATCAATTAGTGGTTAATTGTATTTTAAATCGTTTAAAAGAAAATTACATATGTTTTCATAAAAGAACGCCTGGTAAGTGTTACCAAAGCTTTCGTATTCGTTAATATTGTTAGTAAGAATCGCACTGCAATTCCATTGCATTTGCAGGTTTTATTTAAATTAAGAACCAAGTAAATCCGTGCATGCCAAAAATAAATTTCCGCAGTTTTATAAACAATAGATTATTTTTCATGCACAGAGAATCGTTTGGTGAATTTTACGAATGTTTTAGTAAACAGGAACTTCTAAATACAACTCTCGTTACTGTTTAAACGAACATAAGTTGCGCGGGCGGTGATAACAATTACTATAATCAAGGTTTCTGTCATGATATAAGAAACTGAACCATTAATTACTTACGTATTTCAGCATAAATTAAGAATTGTATAATGTAGTAAAGGCAATTCATCCAGTAGACAGGTTTCGTACTTTTTGGGAACTCATCGTGTACTGTCCAGAATTTGCCGCGAACAGGGCTCGAACCTGGGCACTGTTACTGTTTGTATTTTTTTACAACTCAACTCAACTTTAATTTTTTGTTAGAATTTTCCATACAAAGAACCAGGTAATTCAGTCAAATTTAGAATCGGAAAAACAGTTAAATTATTCTTTACGTCAAAATTTGCGTTTTTAATACATTTATGAAAAATACATTTATAAACTGAAATATGTATTTCACTTTTTTCCCCATTAAATTACTAACTTGTATGTATTCCAAATATTTCACCATTTCACTTTTTCTTTTCGTGTCGGAATAATTTTCAGACAATCATGCGAATGGAATTTCCTGTGTGTTGAATGTAATTCAGTGTCTATTGGATATAATTGGAGAAAATCGTGGAAATGATAAAAATCAGGCCTGGCCGCTATATGATCTATCTAATAAACTAGAAAATTTATTTTTGTGCGTGCTGGAAATTTATTCCGGTGCAAGATGGATTTATTGTGAACATCATCAACCAATGAAAATGTCTCTCAAAAAGCAAATTGTTTTTACGTTTTAAATCAAAATATTTAATTTAATTAAATAGACTAATATGATAAACGTAAATAGTCCATCGCTATTCGAAGCTATAGGCCAGTCTGTGAAAGTGAGCAACAAATCTTTCATAAAATGCTAATCGTTTCCAAATATCGTAAATCATATAAAATGAATTTTATAAGAGTATTTTAAAAAAGAAAATGATATACACTTGCGAATCATTAGTGCTACTTTAACTTACGTGTCGCTAGGAACATGCATAATTGCACATATAAGCATATTACATATATCTACAGAATTAAATGTAGATTCAATAATGCTGTTTTACAGGAAATTTGTTATGCACAGCCAAATTAGTAAAGGTGAATTGAGCACATTTAAGCAATAAATATATAAAGTTTACCGTTGATTTTCCGCGTAGCATCAAGAATATATGCCTATTTCCATGATCTGTCAAAAGTGTTTTTGTAAAGTCTCTTCAGACTGTTTTTTGATTCCTAATTTTGGGCAACAAGTGACGCATGCCACTACTCATGCTCTTTTCCTGACACTTAAAATTATGCACTTGATTTTCAATCTAGTTGAGTACTGACGATGAAACGTTTTTCTATTCTATCTTTATGATTTGTAAAATTTGACAAAAATAAACAAATTCTTTTTTTACATTAATAATGATTTCAATATTATTAATACTAATACAGATACTATGCTGGGAGTTCTATACAATGGGCGTAGCATTATTTTAGTTTCCCCTTTCTCATTTTTAATGCTTAAGTTGTTCATATGTTGGTGAATTTTTCATAATCTGATGTGAGTTTAGTAACGCTGTTAAACTTAATGTCATGTTTAAGCAATGCTGATAGACAGGTTTTTATATATTTATTTATAAAATTAATATAAATTACTATAATTGCAGTAATGCCACAAGATATTGCAGTCTGTTTCACTCATATAATGCTGCATGGAAGATTTGTTTTATTTTACATATTAATTTACTAATGACGTAATGAAAGATGTATTAGGCGTAAATAGCTCTTCGTTTCATAATTTACCACACATAGAAAAATTGAGCAAGCAATAGAAATTTATTTTTCAATTATTATATAGCACTGTGCGACAGCTGTGTATATAAACGTTTTTAAATATAGAATAGTCGAAATAAGCGCATACTATTTGGTGTTATTCTATCCAAATCCTGACGAAGTCATCATTTAGATACCCTTTGTAGTGGTGAACTAATTTATATACATATTTGTGGTAGTTCAAATCAAAGGCAGCATGAACATAAATTATAATCTCGTGCACATTCTTCTCGTGCATCACTTATCCGTTTGATTACTCTATGGTAAATTGTCAATTTGTAGTATCAACTAAATTAATGGAACTATACTGATAGTTGAAGAATTGAGCCCACACTTTGTACGTAAGACTGTCAGGGCGAGGTGATTGATGGCTGTCGGATTAAAAAGATTTATTGTAAAATGATCTGAGGTAACTACAAAACAAACCATTGGCATTTAATTACTAATACTGTAATCAAGGTTGCGAACGTGATATAAAAACCTAACGCATTAAGTACATATATTTGTCAGTATAACTAAGATTTGTATAGCGTAGAAAAGGCAATCGTTGTCTAACAGTTGGATATTGTTTTTGACGATAATAAACATATATACAATTAGGTATTAGGTGTTGCGCACCTGGGAACAAGATCAGAATGAATTACCAATTGTTCATAAATAGTAATAATTCTCAGTATGTTGGTGAACTTTAGCATACATTGCAATCCATTGTGTTGATACCATGTATCATTTCGGTACTATAATGTTGGTATCGGATACAGCAGCCATTGTTATAGTGCATTCTACAGACATGGTATATATATATATATATATATATATATATATATATATATATATATATATATATATATATATATAATATTATATTGTGGGTTAGCTTTGAATTCGCATTATTTATAGAACTTAAAACGAAGTTAGCTTCAATAATGCTAGATTAGGTATTGGAGTAGGAGATTTTAACGTCCTATTTTCTCACATTGCTCACCCAAATATATAGTGGGTATAGGGCGTAATACCGGTTCCTACTGATAAGTCGCCAGTAACCACAAAACGAACGTACCAAGGTTATACTTTCCGTTCATGCTGTCTTTTGCTTGTCCTTCTGGTCACAACTGCACTAAATTGTTATTTGCCGCACAACACCTAAAGTTTAATAATTTTAACGGCAGTTTAGTAATACAAATTGTCTTAAATAATCCCTAGTAAGTTTATTTGACCCGCTTCTTGACACCTAATTTGATACTCTTTGAACATTGTATTACTTTAACTGCTTTAATTTCATAAGCGAGTCATGAATGTTGTTCAGATTAGAGCTAAAGTTAAGAACATGCATTGGAACAAATATTTAATCCGTTTGAAATTCGAGCTTTAAAAATAATTAATCGTACCCTTCCTATGTGCAAAAACAAAAAAAATTTTTTATCAGATACAAGAAACAATTCTTTCTCATTTAATTCTCCAGACGTAGCATTCAAAATAATAACTAAATGCAAAAACAAAAGGGAGCTAACCACATACGAAGCCTTATGGATAAACAAATTGCAGCCGGATTTATGCAAGCAGAAGAAGCATGTACAGGCATTGAGCTTGAACTGGATGTGACGCACGCAATTGATTGGTTTCCGTTTTTCACACTCTCTCTATGTTCACATATTTCTATCTTGTTTTGCTTTCCAATTTATATATAAAGATATGTTCATTAGTAGGTACTTGAGGAGATTATGAGAAAGAAATGTTTCTTGTATCTGATAAAATTTCTTTTTGTTTTTGCACATAGGAAGGGTACAATGAAATATTTAATCCATATAACCACACATTTAATAAATGTGTGAATGTTCATTGTCTATTGAACCGCCATATTAGGCTCCACCATCCTATAGAAGGCTCTTCCGCATTTATTATTATAATCAAGGTTGCGGTCTTGATATAAACACCTGACCCATTAATTATTTACATATGTCAGTATAAACTAAGAATTGTGTAGTGTAGAAAAGGCAATCATCCAGTAGACCGGTTTCGTCCTTATTGGGAACTCATCATGTACTGGCCAGAATTTGCCGCGGACAGGACTCGAACCTGGGCACGTCTGCTTCGGAATCTGGTGCTCTAACCACTGAGCCATCCTGCCGCACACTACACTGCACACAATTTTCAGTTATATACTAACTAATGTAACTTGGTTAGTCTATTTTTCCTTTAGGTGGAGCTCATATGGCATCCATTTAGACCCAAAGTTCCAACTAACCATGCCCAATCTGTCATTATTGAACAGACACCACACTACATGGGGAAATGGTATTGAAATGAACATTTATATAATTAAACGAACATTGGTTGCGCGGGTGGTGATAACAATTATTATAATCAAGGTTGCGGTCTTGATATAAACACCTGACCCATTAATTACTTACATATGTCAGTATAAACTACGAATTGTATAGTGTAGAAAAGGCAATTCATCCAGTAGACCGGTTTCGTCCTTATTGGGAACTCATCATGTACTGGCCAGAATTTGCCGCGGACAGGACTCGAACCTGGGCACGTCTGCTTCGGAATCTGGTGCTCTAACCACTGAGCTATCCTGCCGCACACTACACTACACACAATTTTCAGTTATATACTAACTAATGTAACTTGGTTAGTCAATTTTTCCTTTAGGTGGAGCTCATATGGCATCCATTTAGACCCAAAGTTCCAACTAACCATGCCCAATCTGTCATTACTGAACAGACACCACATTACATGGGGAAGTGGTATTGAAATGAACATTTATATAATTAAACGAACATTGGTTGCGCGGGTGGTGATAACAATTATTATAATCAAGGTTGAGGTCTTGATATAAACACCTGACCCATTAATTGTTTACACATGTCAGTATAAACTAGGAATTGTATAGCGTAGAAAAGGCAATTCATTCAGAAGACTGGTTTCGTCCTCATGTATTGGCCAGAATTTGCCGCGGACAGGACTCGAACCTGGGCACGTCTGCACTGTCTCACTTCTATGCCGAAGTAAATGGAAAGGATTAGCAGCTTAAATAAAAGAATTTATGAACAGCAATTGGTAATTATTATTTGGTTATATAACCTCGTTGAATAACTCTTATAGAAAAAAATAATTAATAAACAGATTACACCCGAGTCTGGTAATATGTGCGTAAGTAATCTGATTAAATACATATATGAGCACAAAAAATATATTTATTTTGTAAATCCCAGATTGCGCACATAAGAGACATAACTAAATAGATTCTGCGCTATTGACTTTTGACACCGTTCTGGTCACCAGGAGGACTTCAATAAAATCTAAATTGTTTAAAACGAAAGCATACAAAAATATAAATATAGTCTAAATATCACACAGGAAAACACACTTAAAAGATTTATTACTCTTATAGTGTTTTGCTTCAACATTGTTGTGCACTCCAAGTTGTTTGCATCCAGTCTTCAATTTGGTTTAAGATATTTCGACTTCATGTTTCGGAAGCGTTTTTCCACGTCGGTTGTTAAAAGCCAATGAAAGCTTCTAGTTGGTAAAATTAATTTTTAAAAGATTCATAGTTGGCAAAGCCAGTTGTATGAATGCGAATTTTTTCCTAAAATAATATAAAAGATCCTTCATAGAATGCATAAATTTCCAATAGCTCGTGAAATTATCATTTTCGAAGTTATTGCTGAAGAGTATTTGCGTTAGAAATAAATTAAAATTTGATCAATGGATTGTGTTAGATAATGGAAATTTGTATGCTAAAAACAATAGTCCTACAAATATGGCCCACTGGATTAGTAATCCTTTTATGTTTATTCACATAATACCAATTCTAATACGTTATATTCGAGATAACCGTAACAAATATTTCATAGGAGATGCATAATATTTTCGGCCTTTACATAAAACAATTAATATTTGTGAAGATTTTAAAATATTCTCGTTAAGTTAGTTTATATATAACAAACAATTGTGTGTAGTGTAGTATGCGGCAGGTTGGCTCAGTTGTTAGAGCACCAGATTCCCAAGCATACGTGCCCAGGTTCGAGCCCTGTCAACTGCAAATACTCGCCAGTACGTGATGAGTTTCTAATAAGGACAAAACTAGTCTACTGGATGAATTGCCTTTTCTACACTTTAAAATTCTTAGTTTATACTTAAATATGTAAGTAATTAATGGGTCAGGTGCTTATATCAAGATCGCAACCTTGATTACAGTAATTCTCGTTTAGAGTTTTTGCTGGATCGTTTCTACTTCTAATGATAGAGAAATTACTAAAATGTATGTTTTTCAAATCTGTAAGGATAAATTTAGGTAATAACTATGCGCTAAAAACCATGGTTTAATGTTAGCTTGATAGGACCGACTTCCTGAGACAAAATGAATTCTGATTGGCAATTGAAAGATCAAATTTGCGGTACCAGAATAATTTTCATGTGAGGAAAATTAGCCTATACCTAATTGTCAATCGTTGGATAATTTTTAGATTTTATTATTGAATATTTTAGATGTACAGTCTAAATAGCTATAATTATTTTAGAAAAAAATCAGAAAAACTATCTACAACTAGAAGTTAAACGCACACAAGATTTCACGTAGTCTATAATTAAATGAATAAATAATGAGACTAATTTTCTAAAAGCTTCTTCGTCTTTCAGGATTTTGCTCAATATATCTTTTTAACAAATTTTCCATGGCTTCTAAATACGTAACATTTCTGCTTTTGTTTTTATTTGGCAAACTGCAAAAACATAGTTTCAATTTTGGTGGAAAGAATGACTTTGTGGTTGCGTAATATTAATTTTCAGGACAACACGTTATGTCTGTGGTGCGATAAGAAAGTTTTTTTATTATATTCTTAGGGACGCAATTTCGCCAAATTTATATTTTGAAAATACTATTGAGAATAAGGCGAAATTTTCAGAATCATGTTTGTAAATAGCGGGAATTTATTCGCATTTTTATTAACCTTATTATAAATATACATAGAGGATTCTATTTGCGTACACAACCCCAGAACTTCTATTCGTATATTTGTCTAATGCATAAAAAGTTTATTCCCAGAAATGAATATTAAAAAAGAACATAAATTATGTACAGAAGCGATTTTGCAACAAAATATTAATTAATTTACTGAACAAAAGAAAGAAACAGTTTAATTTGTTCAATTAAACAATAATTGATTGCGCGGGTGGTGGTAACAATTCTTTAAATTAAGTTTACGAGCTTTAATTAAACACCAATCCCATTGTATTTAACCAGTCGTCGAACAACATAACAAAACTACCGCCAGTCGCAACGCACTGACGCGTTTCGGCCTTCAATGAACATCATCAGAATACGACGGCAAACTGACTAGCGAGGATCAAACTGCATTGCATATATATGATAAGATAGCGCTCTCAACTTTAGTAGTCTTGCATAAATTGTACGTGACTGGAAATGTCCTCTGCACAATTTCCATGCAGTCACAATATGTAGCTTTCGCCATATATATATATATATATATATATATATATACATATATAGGCATCACAATTAAAATATAATTGACTGCTCGGTAGTTGTAAGCAATTCTTTAAATCAAGTTTGTGAGCTTGAATTAAACACCAATCCCATTGTATTTAACCAATCATCGAATAACATAACAAAATTACCGCCAGTCGCAACTCACTGACGCATTTTCACCTTCCATGATCATTATCAGAGTACGAAGTCAAACTGACTAGCGAGGATCAAACCGCATTGTATATACAGGGAAAGGAAACAAGACAAGCGGCTCTCACCTCTAGTAATCTTGCAAACATACTACGTGACTGAAAATGTCGGCTAAACAATTTCAATGCAGTCGCGAACATTATTTTGTATAGTGTTGTTCAGTGCGCGGCAGGATGGCTCAGTGTTTAGAGCACCAGATTCCGAAGCAGACTTGCCCAGGTTCGAGTCCTGTGTGCGGCAAATTCTGGCCAGTACATGATGATTAAATACAGTGGGATAGGTGTTTAATTCAAGCTCGTAAACTTGATTTAAATAATTGTTACCACCACCCTCGCAATCAATTATTTTTTAATTGTATTGTCTATATATATGTGTGTGTGTGTGGCGAAAGCTACAATCAGCTAATGTTCGTGACTGCATAGAATTTGTTCAGCCGACATTTCCAGTTATATACAATATATGCAGACTGCTAGAGGTGAGAGCCGCTTATCTTATTTCCATTCCCTATATATGCAATGCGGTTTGATCCTCGCTAGTCAGTTTGCCGTCGAACTCTGATGATGGTCATGGAAGGTCGAAACGCGTAAGTGCGTTGCGACTAGCGATAGTTTTGTTATGTTGTTTGACGACTGGTTATATACAATGGGATCGGTCTTTACTTCTTGTTTGCAAACTTGATTTGAAGACTTAATTTGTTCATTACTTAACTTGTACTGTCGATACTGTTTTCTCTTAAAGTGGACACCTTATATTATGGATATGTAGTGGCTTAGTTCGCATCACTTTTTTGTATTAGCTAGATAAGCGTACGCATTAACTAGAACTCCGTCTTGAAGCGCACGCAACTACCAAAATGTTGTTATTTCCTTTTACATTTTTCTCAATGTACTTTTATAAATATGCCACATTTCAATGTCAGTTAAGTATCAGTGAATAATTCTTTTAATCAAGGTTGCGAGCTCGAAGTAAACACCAATCCAATTATATTTAGGCAGTCATCGAATAACATGGCACGTACTGACGCGTTTCGACCTTCCTTGATCATCATCAGAGAACGACTGCAAGCTGGATTATATATATATATATATATATATATATATATATATATATATATATATATGAAACGAAATTTAGTTTTGCATTTAAAAAGAAATTTATTTCGGTACTTTTCTTACTTTCATTATTATATATGTAGGACTGACATGAATATTTTGATTTCTTATTGTACATTATTACATACGTTATATTTAAAGGAAATATAATAATTCATTGAATAATGTAATCAGATGTCTGCAAAATAAACTAGTTTGCACACGATAAGCGTTTATAGAAATACCTAATTAGATGGATAAAAATGATTCTAGGTTTTGAGTTTATGGCTGAAAAAAACCGATTGAACACATCATGAGGTGAAGACCACTTCTATACACCTATTTCCAAAAATACTGACGTGACACAATTTAATGGAGCACTATGGCGCAACAAGCGAATTTATGTTAAATGCAAGCGTAAAGTCTATGAACATCCTTGCATCATCTACGAATTTGAGAATATATTTCTAGAAACTTTGAGGGGCTGCATAATTTTTACACATTAGTTTGTTTGTGCGTGTGTGAATTTGTAGACAACCAAGAGGGAAAAAAGTAATTACTGCAAATCTGTCAAAGTCTGTAGACTTTGTGAAAGTCTTATCGGCGAATGAATGCAGTTAGTGAACCGCCACTAACTTAATTTGCTTAAAGCGAAGCCGACAACTGCACGAATAAAACTGTGACTCAAATAAAATCAAATTAACAATAAAAAGAAGTTAGGCGAATGCCTGTCTTTCAGATTTCGATATTGCTATTTCCGCAAATTTGAGGTAATTTTCCTTGTTTATAACTGAATGCAATAAAAAATGTTGTAAACTTAATCAAAATACATTAGAACATTTGTTTTTATACTAGTACTTCTGTTACTACTGCTACCACTACAACTAATGCTGCTGATACTACTACTGATGTTACTATTACTACTAATCGAATTTCTAATCATACTACTACTAATACTACTGCTCCTAATATTACTACTACTCCTTTTAATGCTGATACTGCTACTACTAATGCTGCCGCTATTACTAATATATATATATATATATATATATATATATATATATATAGTACTAATTGTACTACTTTTAATACTAATACTGCTACTACAAATAATATTAATAATAATAAAAGTAAATTTAATAATAATAACAATACAAACAATATTAATTAAAAAATATTAGTAGTATTACTACTACTATAAAATCAATAACAACATATATTATTACTACTAATGATAATAATAATAATATTACTGCTAATATTAATATTATTAATAATACTACTGCTACCACATCTACTTTAAATATTACCGATACTAATAATAACACTAATATTACTACTACAATAGGACTTAAACTACTACAGCTACTAATACAAAAATTAATACTAATACTACTGCTAACACTAATATTACTTCTACTACTAACAATGTTACTACTGATTTTACTAATTGTCCTAATTATCCTCATGGTAGTAGTTGTTGCTTTTCAATAGAATTTATAACAGTACTTCCCCAACTTTCCTGGTTATTACTACTATTTATCATTTTAAATCTTTTACAAAATCGAATACAGTCGGAGCGACGAATTTTATTATTTATATTTTAACTAATATACATTATTATCATATTATTAATATTGTTAACAATTCAAGACACTAAGAACATTTAAATAAAAAAATAAAGAAAAATAAAATTAAACTTATAAAAAACAATAAATTTTTATGAAAAAATAATTGATTGCACGTGTGGTGGTAACAAATCTTCAAATCAATTTTGCGAGCCTGAAGTAAATACCAATCCCATTGTATTAAAACAGTCGTCGTACAACACAGAAAAACTACCGCCAGTTACACGCACTGACGCGTATCGACCATCCATGATCATCATCAAATTACGACGGCAAACCGACTAGCGAGGATGAAACCGCATTGCATATATACGGAAAGCAGAATTAGATATGCGGCTCTCACCTCCTGGTGGTCTTGCATACATTGTACTTAAACGAACATTGGTTGCGAAGGTGGTGATATCAATTATTATAATCGAGTTTGCGGACTTGATATAATCACCTGACCCATTAATTACTTATATATGTCCGCATAAACTAGAAATTGTATAGTGTAGAAAAGGCATCCAGTAGATCGGTTTTGTCCTTATTGGGAACTCATAATGAACTGGCCAGAATTTGCCGCGGACAGGGGGCTCAAACTTGGGCATGTCTGCTTCGTAATCTGGTGCTCTAACCACTGAGCCGCCCTTCCGCAGTGGTGGTAACGAGTATGAAATAAGCATTATATATAATGAGATTGGTGTTTTTATCAAGATTGCAACCTTGATTTGAATATCTTTTATCACCACCAATAATATATAAAGTAATCAACCTATTGTTGTTAATGCTCACAGTTTTTCTAGAATTTCCCAATGTTGCAAAACACGGACGTTGAGGTCCATGGTTTGGATAGGTTGGATAGATCTAGAATATGTTGAAGCGACAGGCTGTCAGTTAATTTGAAGTCGGAAATTCCTTTTAAGGAACATCTCAATCTGGAGACAGGTCTATGTGTTGCATACCAGATGCAAAATGTGTGTAAAATGAGAGTTTATTGTGGACAAATTCGTTATGCGACTGTCATATCAGTTTTAACTAGACGTGGCATTTTAAGCAGCAAAGCGTTTAGTGCTTAGGAGCAATAATCAACACAAAAACACAACTACTATTGTCATTATAATTAATATTGGGAAAAATTATGATTATGAAGGCTGTATAAATATTATTATTTCGGTGGTTTTTGCCTAAGTTATTCTATAAGTCTCTGTTTCCTTATCTAGCGCACCTGGGCAGCGCCACAAGTCGAAAAAAATATAGATCACATTTAAACATTATAAGCGTTATTTAAATTGTCTACTAAATTAAAATCATTCAGGTAATCATTAAATTCGCTACAACAAAAAGGCTGCCCAACAGTAAGAAAAATAGTGGATCAAAAGTATTTAATTTTAAAAGTAATAGGGCTGATTTTCAATGATAGAAGTTGGAATGCTAGTGACCACCTAATAATAATTTGGCGTTCAAATTGGCCAACATTGTTGTGTTAATTTTTTGGCAAAGGAAAAGTTTGCTTACATTATTTCTAAAATGGTATGTGCACAAGATTATACTTTCGGTTCACGCCATATTTGATTTATCATTCTGGTCATAATTGAATAAATCTGTTACTAGGTACCAACACCTAATACATAATTGCCTATATGTTCGTACTTTCTGAACGTTGTCATGATTACCGTGAAATTTTGATAAATGATATCGATAAATGCCAGGGTGTATCAAATTGCTGGATTAACAGGTGTTCAGAAATAGTTCTACTTTT
Organism: Eudiplozoon nipponicum; assembly: GCA_029291075.1. Lineage (NCBI taxonomy): Eukaryota > Metazoa > Platyhelminthes > Monogenea > Mazocraeidea > Diplozoidae > Eudiplozoon > Eudiplozoon nipponicum. The sequence continues at coordinate 47,124 of JAQBSW010000494.1, forward strand.
CATTTTTTGTGAACTATAGCAAGTAACATGTACATTTTATTTACCATAATATTGGTTTCGGGTACTGACACAATAGTCATAATTTTGGTACTTTTTAGAGAACAGGTATATATATTATATATATTGAGTTGGCTTTGAAGTCGCATTGTTGAAGACTTTATATGAAGTTATTTTCGCTACTGCATGTTTACACATTCGTCTAGGAGATTGTACCGTCCTATTATCCCACATTCCTCACTCAAATATATAGTGGTTAAAGGGCGTAATACCGGCTCCTACTGATGAGTCGCCAGTAAGCGCAGTACGAATGTGCATTATATTATACTTTCCGTTTATCTTGCTTGTCATGTTTAGACTAATCTGTCATTAGGTGCTCAATACTAATTAACAAGTTTAATGCGACAAACTATTTTTGTTACATTTGTGACAACGTAAAAGATGGTGTACTTCGTTTTAAAATAGAATAATCATCTTAAATTTATTCATTTTCATTTGAGACACTGCACGCGTGTGTAAGGGTTTATGAATTGGGCACTGAAAAACTAATACATAGCTTATCGTAATGGAACATATTAATGCAGAAATATAACAATCTTTGTGTAGTATCCTTTTCAATTTTAGTAATCAATATAAAAAAATATAAATACAATATTCAAAATAACAATTTTTAACCGAAAATGTTTAATGTGATATTTAAAGCTATAAATAGCCAAACTTGCGTCAAATAAAAGAAGAAGAATATTATCCATCTGATTAAACGTAAACAAAGTTGTCATCATAGCCATAAAGTACAACGTTTTGGACATACACGATTTAGGATAACGCCATGTTACGGTAAAACGTATATTTCTTTTAAAAAATTCTATGAGAAAAGAAAATATTGTTTATTCTTCATGAAATTATTTAGCCAAATTGAAACAATGATTCTAATATTTCAAATCGATTGCTTCTGCTAAAAAAGTAGACTCTTCCTAAAGTACAAAGAAGGTTGAAACACAGAAAACTATTCTCAATATAAAATTGTGATTTAAACTTGTTTGTGATGAAAGATCTTATATGCAAACAAGTGTATGCTATATAGTACCTAGTAAAAAGTTGTTTATTCTTGAATTCGAAATTTAAAAATTCAGATTTACAACCATTTTGAACACTTGCGTCTAAAGTTATGCATAATATTCCAGCTTAGCTTCGACAGTGTTTCAATAAAGTAGTATTTTTCTGTAAAAAGCAATAACGAGAAGAGAATTTTTTATCAAAGTATTAAAGCAACTTAGCATACAAATATGAACTTCAATTCCAATATAATAGTTAAATATTGTTTGTTGCGACGAACCAATATATATGTAATAATGCATTAGGTGTTGCGAACCTAGTAACAAATTAGTTCAGTTGTGACCAGAAGGATAAACGAAAGAGAGCATGAACGGAAAGTATAATCTCATGCACATTCGTTTCGTGCTTACTGGCAACTCATCAGTAGAAGCCGGTATTACACCCTTTAACCACTATATATTTGGGTGAAGAATGTGGGAGATTGTATTGTCATATTATCCCACATTCCTCACCCAAATATATTGTGGTTAAAGGGCGTAATACCGGCTCCTACTGATGAATCGCCAGTAAGCACGAAACGAATGTGCATGAGATTTTACTTTCCGTTCATGCTATCTTTCGTTTATCCTTCTAGTCACAACTAATCTAATTTGTTACTAAGGTCGCAACACCAAATATATATACTTTCAATTCCTATGCCAGAAAAATAAACCAACTGAGAATCAGTCAGAGGCTAGAAGCATAACGTGAAAAATTTTTTGTAAATTATTCCAAAAATAGGTCAGTAATTAACAATTTATTATTGCAGATAAATAATGTATGCTAATTATTTAAAAAATATATCTTCCGTTATTGTGGAGTAATTTTTTAAAAATTGTTGAAGGAAACTGTTTTTAAGCGTTTTTTTACTTATTCAAAATGTTTGAAGTTGCAAAAATTTCACGATTTAAATCGAAACATTATAGACGTAAATCGTTCTAAACTACTCAATATTTTGGTGACCACATGGTCGATTTGCCATCTACCATTCTTTATTAGTTAGATTTTAAAACTTTTGATTCTCGATGGATTGATGTAGAATGCCACCAGTTTCATTCGAAATATCTACAACGAACAAAGAACTGCTGGAACTTAGCCAGTGCTAGGCAAAACACAGTTCAGGTAATCTGTCATCTTAGCGGAATTATAGACAACATTTGCGAATTAATAAGCTTATTTAACCTATTATATAAAGTTTGGAATAATTTATAAATGTATGCATGAGCTAAATTTCGCCTTATATGATCGGGGAAGTAAAGGAAGTTTTCAATATTACGACTTAGTTTTAACGTAGTAGTACTTAAGCAAATATTTCCACTGTATTTGACTAAAGTCCACAATAAGCGATTATTTTTAATTAAACGCCAAACGTCAGCAGAACATAATGAAATTGCTTCGGGGCAGTGTCTACTTGTCCAACTTAATTTTTTCCTTTATGAACAAAAACAAAATTAATATTTGTGCAAATATAAAAGAAAGTAAAATACAAAAATTCTATTGCACATGTTGCACATTTCATCAATTTCAAAAAAATGCCTCAATTAAAAAAACCGATGCATAAGGTAGGAAAAGTTTACGTTATGTCTTCATAACACGTAACCGATGATCAAATCATGGCCGTTTAAGTGCGCAATATTAATCCCAAAAAACCTGTAATTATTGCAGAACAATTCGGTTGAAATTCTAAAATTTATGTTTTTTGCTAAGTTGTGCGGTTTTTATACCAAGCTGACAAACTTTACTTGAAGAAATTTTATTGGATACAAGAAACATTTCTTTCTCATTATCTCCTCAAGTATCTAATGATGAACATATTTTTTATATATAAATTGGAAATCTAACCAAGATAGAAATACTTAAATATAGAGTGAGTGTCAAAAAATGGAAACCAATCAATTGCATGCGTCACATCCAATTGAAGCTCAAAGTCGGATAATCCTTCTTCAGCTTGCATAAATCCGGCCGCAATTTGTTTATCCATAAGGCTTTTTATGTGGCTAGCTCCCTTTTGTTTTTGCATTTAGTAATTACTCTGAATGCTACGTCTGGAGAACAGACGTGTGATGTTTCGACAATGTGTTGCGCAATTACAGACGTGTATTCACCATTTGATTTAAAACAGGCGTTTAAGTTGCAATGTTCTCGCATTCGAGTAATTAACCGTCTGGTCGATCGGCCTACGTAAGTTGATCGACAACTTGCGTATGTATATTGGTAAATAATTTTTGATATCGACATTAACGGCTGTTTCTCTTTGATTGCTGTTAAAGGCAAGTGTGTTACCCTAAATAACACTCGTAGTTTAGCTGCATTAAATGTGCGTGTTAATGCTGCTTCAACTTTCTTTTGTGCCATTCGGGAAACTGCATCCCCTTAAATGGGATGTTCAGGTAGACTGTTTTTTCTGGCCCGTAATACGTCTCTTTCTGTTTAATTCCCTTTTAATAATTGATTCAATTAATTTCAGATAACCATTAGAAATTTAATCTTTAATTACTTTATTATATTCATTTCCTTTTGAATCTTGACTAACCAAACTGTCAATTCTTGAAAAGCAGCCACGAACTGTTGATAATTTATATTGAAACGGTACAAAACTGCTGTAATGCAAATACTGTGCAGACCATGTTTACCATATTTACCATAAACCAACATGGTCTGCACAGAATTTGCATTGCAGCAGTTTTGTGCCGTTTCAATATAAATTATTAACAGATCGTGGTTGCTTTTCAATAATTGACAGGTTGGTTAGTCAAGATTTAGAAGAAAATGAATATAATAAAGCAATTTACGATTTAATGTCTAATGGTTATCCCAGACAATTAATTGAATCAATTATTAAAAGGGGAGTTAAACAGAAACAGACGTATTACGGGCCAGAAAAGAAAATAGTCTACCTAAAAATCCCATTTAAAGGGGATGTGAGATCTGAATACCTAATTATGCTTCCTTTGTATATGAATTGTAGTTTCATTCCTGCTATCAGTTTTCCGTCGTGTCAGTGGAAGATCAAAACTCATCTGTACGAGAAACTTACAGTATTTTTGCTGTTTTTCGACTTGTTTGATAAATAGAATTTTGTTTACATACATGAATTTATAAGTACAATAAATCAAACTTATATACATACGTGCACAAATATAAACATATATGCATGCATAATTACGGACATAAATACGCAAATATAGACCTATGTATACACATCGATACATAAATAAAAACATGCATACATACACAATTACATACCTACATACAAAAGCACAAACGCAAATTAATATCTCACGTACGTTGCTTTTTAGAAGAGCCTATGCCTTTAACTCGGAGATGACCATGCCACCCCAAAGAAACTTATTCGCCGCTAGAGTTCAAGAGAATAGTCCCCATTCAATTGTTTCTTACTGATCTATCCATCTACAGGAATTTCCCGGGTAGTCTGTTAATAAAGATGTAAAATAAATATTATCCCAATCAGCATTCCATGACAATGTCCGATACAGTGGACGTCGTATAGAGCCGATCGTTTCGTAAATTTTTCTCATGATTAATGCTTCCTGACGCTTAGCTTGACGTAACAAAACAACCAGATCAAAAGCATCAAGTAATTTAGTTATCATATTTCAATTCTCCGCAGCAAATCGTAGGACTGACAGTATTTTTGACTTGTATAATAGACAGGCAATATATATTTATTTAATCAAAGTTCCGATGATTATATAAACACTTAGTCTATTATTTAAATATATTGTCAGTATTAATTAAGCATTTCTTCGTGTAAAAAAGGCAATTCGTTCAGTAGACAGGTTTCGTCCCTATTAGGAACACATCATGAACTTTTCATAGCTTGCCGCAGACAGGGCTCGAACCTGGACACGTCTGCTTTGGAATCTGGTGCTCTAACCACTGAGTCAATCCGCTGTTTAATTATATAAATGTGAATTAAATGTTGTTTGAAAAATTATAAACAGTCGTTCTACAGCATAGAAAAACTATTGCCAGTCGCACGCACTGACGCGTTTCGACCCTCCTAGATCATCATCAGAGTACGGCGGAAAACAGATTAGCGAGGATCAAACTGAGATGCAACTTTACGGAAGGCAAAATTTAATACGCGCTCTCACCTCTAATTCTATGCAACATGAAAGGCTCGGAAGTTGCCAGCCATATCTCACGCAGTTTATGGTAATCAAATTTAGATATGCGACTCTCACATCTAGCAGTCTCGCATACATTGACCTTGACCGGAAATATCGGCTGCACAATTTCTATGCAGTCACGAACATAAACTGTTTGTAGCTTTCGCCACATATTCATATATAGGCAAAACAATTTAACAATTATTGTTTGCGCGCGTGTTGTTAACAATTCTTTAAATCAAGTCTGCGAGCTTGAAGTAAACACCAATCCCATTGTATTTAACCAGTCGTCGAACAATATAACAAAGCTACTGCCAGCCGCAACGCACTGACGCGTTTCGACCTTCCATGATCATCATCAGAGTACGACGGCAAACTGACTATCGAGGATCAAACCGCATTGAATATATATGGAACTCAAATTTAGATATGCGGCTCTCACCTCTAGCAGTCTTGCATACATTGAACTTGACTGGAAATGTCGGCTGCACAATTTTTATGCAGTCACGAACACAGACATTTCGCAGCTTTCGCAACGTATATATAAGTAATACTTTTAAAATAATATTGATTGCGCGGTTGGTGGTAACTTTTATATAAATCAAGATTGTAAGCTTGAAGAAAACAACAATCCAATTGAATTTAACCATTCGTCGAAGAACAGTGCACAACTACCGTCAGTCGCAACGCAGTTACGCGTTTCTACCTTACATGGTCATCATCAGAGTACGACGGCAAACTGATTAACGAGAATCAAACCGAGATGCATCTTTAAGGAAGTGAAAATTGAATATGCGGCTCTCATCGGAAATAGTCTAGCTTACATTGTACTTGACTGGGAATTTCGGCTGCACATTTATTCTATGCAGTCACGAACAAAAACGTATGCCGGAACAAGTCTATAAAGTTACAAAATGACTAATATTTATGCAAATAAGGACCAATGTTTCGTTATAACAGACTTTGAGCAACAGAATAGCTTTGCACAAGAAACCATTATTAAGCATAGATTGTCATAAAATTTCAGATGAGAAATTATCGTTGAAGCACTTCTGACGTTGGCTAAGATCAATTCTTTTGTTCTATTTCTGAATATTTCTGATGAAAATAAAAGTGACCGCCATTGATGCCTCACATAGAAAACTGATAGTCTTCAGGAGTGGCCGTGTCATAATTTTTTGGATTGGCACCACAAAGGCACACTTAGACTGGTTTTAGGCGACATATTCTCTCTTATTTTTGTATCTCAGTTTTTCTAAATTCCTCTGAATCTTCATTCATCCGAAAACGAAAGGTTTCTTGAGAAAGTCGTCGTCTCTGGCGTCTTTGATTTAAAGAATTGTTGTCACCACCCGCGCAAACAATTATTGTTTAAATTGTATTGCCTATATATGTATGTGTGGCGATATCGGCAAACAGTTGATGTTCGTGACTGCATAGAAATTGTGCAGCCGACATTTCCAATCAAGTTCAATGTATGCGAGATTGCTAGAGGTGAGAGCCGCATATCTAAATTTGATTTCCATATATATTCAATGCGGTTTGATCCTCGATAGTCAGTTTGCCGTCGTACTCTGATGATGATCATGGAAGGTCGAAACGCGTCAGTGCGTTGCGGCTGGCGGTAGTTTGGTTATGTTGTTCGACAATTGGCTAAATACAATGGGATTGGTGTTTACTTCAAGATTGCAAACATGATTTAAAGAATTGTTGCCACCACCCGCGCAAACAATTATTGTTTAAATTGTATTGCCTATATATGTATGTGTGGCGATATCGGCAAACAGTTGATGTTCGTGACTGCATAGAAATTTTGCAGCCGACATTTCCAGTCAAAATCAATGTATGCAAGACTGCTAGAGGTGAGAGCCGCCTATCTCAAATTGATTTCTATATGTCTAATTTGCCTTTCTGTACACAAACTTTGCCGTCAGTTTTCCGTCGTGCTCTGATACTGATCATAGGATGTAGATATGCTGCAGTACATGTGACGGACAGTAGTTTTGCTATGTTTTGCGACTGTCTGAATACAATGTGTAGCTGCTTACTGCATGCTCGCAAACTCAACTGAAGGTGTTATTATCCTGACTTGTTCAATCACTGAATCTTCATTTGAACAACTTCAATACTTGTGGAGTAAAAATTGTTTAGAAATAGTTGTAATTTTCAATTTCGATGAACTATAGCATACATTGATATCCATCATGGTGGTACCATGTACCGACTAGGAAACCATAGTGTTTGTACAATGTACCTTTTCGGTACAATAATGTTGGTATCAGTTACTAACACAATAGCCATAGTGTTAGTTTCCTTTACAGACTCGGTATATATATTATATAGTGTGAGTTAGCGTTGCAGTCGCATTGTGGTAGACTTTTTATAATGTTAGCCTCCATACAGCAGGTTTACACATTCATCTAGGAGATTGTACCGTCCTATTATTCCACATTCTTCGAGCAAATATATAGTGGTTAAAGGGCGTAATACCGGCTCCTACCGATGAGTCGCCAGTAAGCACGAAACGAATGTGCATGAGATTATACTTTCCATTCTTACTGTCTTTGGTTTATACTTCTGGTCACAATTGAACTAATTTGTTACTAGGTCCGCAACCCCTAATACATACTTGTTACTAGATTCGCAACACCTAATAAATACTTGGATATATATTAGTTCTCCGCAACAATCAGTATTTAACTGTTATATATTAAATATTTATGGTTTGAATTGAAAAAGATAGCATTTATTGGAGCATAAATTTATTGCATATCAGGTATTAACAACAGAGTTAAGAAATTACCTTTTTTTCTTCCGAACCCAATTCGATTGTTATACCTAGTAATTTTTATAGCAATTTTTTTTGGAAAAATGCCGATGTAGTTGGGTTAAACACATAAATTATTGACATACAAACATGAAGCGGAAAACAAACATTCTGAGGCACGCACACACGCACATATGCAATAACAGCAAAAAGCAATTGACATATTTGTATTAAAAGAATGCACGAACTTCTTTTGTTTATTTAGCTGGGGAATAAAAATTTGGCATTCAACATCTTCCACTGAGCATAACTTGATTTCGTTATTTGCCTTAAAGAACACCTCGAAATACACGCATCGACTAAAGTGTGATATTTACTTTTAAAATGTGTTGAGGTATTGGGGAACCTTTCCCTCCATGGCAGCTGCCTTTAGTCTTAAAAGATCTAGATTTATTTTCTTTTGGTTATCGGTCTGTACAGTCCACATAGCGTACTAAATATCTATGACCTATTTATTAATAAACAGTTTTGGACTGTTAGATTGCAGCGAAATTATCCTTTACATTTACAACCATCAGTTGTGAATTAAGCACTCGAGAAAACAATGTTTTTAATATTTTGAGTAAGTGTAAACGACCTAGGTCCAAGTAAATGCCGTACAACGTTACAAACAACGTTATGTGGCATGGAGGCTGAGAATAAGTACTGTAGGTTGTCATTATTAGGGCCGGAATTTCGTTCTCCGGAAAATGCCGAGAAGGTTAGGTAGTGTAGCAGTGTCTAGAAGTACTCCTTGGCACTTAAGACCGTCTCTCGTTGACTGGCTGGTGTTCCTTCTGTTGTGGCGTTGAAATCAGAGGCGAGAGGCTGTTTGAAGGCTCAGAATTGTCTCATTGAAGATCTGCGACAACACCGTGGTGACTGGCATACGTAGAGATCCAATAAATAGATGTAGCTCCGTCTCACTAGTTGTGCAGCAACAAGATTGGTGTGACTAGGTGACTCTGCTTGTGAAGCAGGTCCAGAAGTCAGCGTAGGTGAACAGTCAGTGTGACAGGAGACAGCACGTACACGTAGTGCGCAGCAGAAATCCAACGTGACTTATGACAAGTATGGTAAATGCACCGTGCTTATATAGTGTTGAAAACGAAAGCTCGCACGCCATTGGTTAACGGCAAATTTCGCTTGTTTTAATTGGTGCCGCGTAAATTAAATTTGAATTTCATTTAGGCAATATGTCGTCGAATTGTTCTTCAGCCATTACATAAGTATTTTGTATTTTACTTCCAATATAATGGTTACGATCGCATAAATCACAATCGTATTGCATACGACTTCATTGTTTGCTTACAGTGTAGAAAAGCTTTTTTGGCACCAAGACTCATTTCTGGTATTGAAATCAACTTTTAAATAATTAAACGAACTTTGGCTGCGCATGTAGTGATAAAAATTACGCTAATCAAGTTTGCGATATTAATAAAAATACCTGTCATTATGTACATGCATTTGTCTGTTTAAACTAGACACTGTGTTGTGTAGAAAGGCAATCCATCCAGTTAACTGGTTTCGCCTTTATTGCGAACTCATCACGTATTGTCCAGATATTGCCGCGGGCAGGACTCGAATCTGGTTCTCTAACCACTGAACAAGTAATTTTAAATGAATCTCATAAGGTTCAGGAAGCTATTTCCATCTTTGTGGATCTTAGGAAGTATGTCTTTCAATTTGTCTGCCGAATACATGTTTTTCAAATTAAAGCAAGAGCAAAATATCGCACAAGAAATAAAGTTCGTTAATATAAGATTAGAATAATGGGTTCCATATAAGCTCCACCTAAAGGAAATTTTAACAACAAAAAATTAGTTATTGCATAACTGAAAATTGCGTGAAATTTGCGACAATGCGGCTGAATGACAAGAGCATTGGGTTTCGAAACAGACGTGTCCAAATGCTGGTCATGTCCGTCGCAAATTCAGGACAATACGAGAAGAGATCCCCATAAGGGCGAAACCGGTCTGCTCGTTGAATTGCCTATTCTACGCTATACACTACTTATTTTATATTAACAAATATATGAACGTAAAAGTTCCGGTGTTTATATCAATATCGCAACCTTGATTAAAGTAACCTTTTCTGGTACCTTTTTTAAAACAGACGTGCTTTGAGCACCTGCAGAAATTCCTCCTAACGAACTTTATTTATTATGTAAATTCTTATTTTAGAAATTGTGACATCGCAGTGTTAGTAGATGTACTATGCATCTCATGTCTGCTTTCTATATATTTTACTTTTTAGACTGCCAATTTAATGTCTCAATACCAATACGTTAAGTTGAAAATCTTGGCGATCGCAAATAAGCTGAATTTACCGCAGACAGTTATCGAAACTAGCCACGTTGAAATATCTAAATATGTTATTTTTTTCGCAACTTTTATTTATTAATATGAAATCTCATAAACAAACCCTTGAGATTTATTTTCTATTAAATGGTTGTATTATGTTGTTTTCAGGTAGAACATGCAAATGTAAAAATTGAACATATTTATGGCACTTATTGAGGAGAATACTTGGAATAACGTGTAGATTTTGGGAATGATAGGTGGTTTCTATCAGTAGATGTTCAGGCGAAACTGATGATTTTTAGTAGGCTTGCTTTCATATAATTTTCTGACATCGAACGACATCATTTTTATACTTTAAAATGTGAGATTTTCCTTAATTTCCATAGGCCAAATAATCGCTAATACAATAGTTTGACAAGGTTCAACTTCTTCCGGATTACTGTCATATAAACTCGATAGTGTGGCATATGTTCTTTTGGTTGGAGTGTGGTTCTTGTCTTTTGGAAATAATTTTGGGTCAAGCGATGAGAAGTTTTTCTGTTTTTTAGACAAAATACATTTCGAATATATTATAATTGCTGCGCCAGATTTGCCTTGAAACGCATTGAACACTGTTTATTATCACATAAATGCCTTCAAGTATTACACAGTATATTTCTTATTAGGTAGAAAAAGCATAATTAATAACAAATTTGGCAATGGCCATTTATTTTGAGAGTATTAAACATTAAATAACACCAATCCCATTGTGTTTAACCAGTCGTCGAACAAAAAAAGAAAACTACTGCCAGTCGCAATGCATTGACGCGTTTCGACCTTAAATGATCATCATCAGAGTACGACGGCAAACTGACTATCGAGGATCAAACCGCATTGAAAATATATGGAAAGCAAAATTAGATATGCTGCTCTCACGTCTAGTAGTCTTGCATACATTGAACTTGACTATAAATGTTGGCTGCACAATTTCTATGCAGTCACGAACATTAGATGTTTGTAGCTTTCGGCACACACACACACATATATATATATATATATATATATATATATATATATATATATATAGACAATAAAATTAAACAATAATTGATGGCGCGACTGATGATTATCATTTAATTTGGAAACGCGTCAGTGCGTTGAATCTGGCAGTAGTTTTGTTATGTTGTTGGACGACTGGTCGAATACAATTGGATTGGTGTTTACTTTAAGCTTGAAAACTTGATTTAAAGAATTGTTACCACCACCCGCGCAATTAATTATTGTTTAATCATTCGTTTATATTCATCCTGGGTTAACATATGATTATGGAACTGACCACTAGTTTGACTCGGTTTACTTCTATTTATTGTTTTGGCTGATTGGTAAGTGTATATGCGTATGTGTGTGTGTCTGTTTACGTGAAAGGGGTCTTTCTCGCTGTATTGCAAAGAGATGTCTGAGATCTGAATATTCTTGTATTGACGAATTGTGTGTTAACCAACTTTATTCATTATTAGCTGTTACCTGTAAAAATGTTATTTCCACGAGTGTTGTCTTTCATTTTGCTTTGTTCCTCAATATTTGTGTAGTTTTCGTTTTCTCTGTAAATGGCCTTCATAACCTACAAGCTCGTGTGAATTGGGCATTCTTGAATTCTTTGCAGATTGTGTATGGATGTTCTTATTTACATGCGCCGAAACCGGAGGATAGATTCTGTGAAAAAGTCAAGGAAATAGAATATTTTCGATTCGCCACAAAGAAAAGGGCGTCCCTTAAATAGTGTTTTACATTCCGGCTTTATAATGACTGTTTACTTTAATGCAAGACTTATGTCTCAAATGCAAATATAAATTCAAAAAAATGCCTGAACTAATATTCGAACGTAACTCGAAATCCTTGCAGTTGAGTGATTTATTGTTAAAAATAGGATATTTAGAGAACAATTATTCCATTTTTATCTAAATAGTAAATGCAAGTGAGTTTGATTCATTTTTTACAACATCGTAGTTTATATTTATTCATTGAAATGCTACAGTTTTTTTATTAAGGCATGCACAAGAACATTAAATCAGTTTTAATGTCAAAGCCAAATCATTATTCATTTTCTTTTTGCAAAACTTTCTGAACTTTTTTAAATATCTACTAGGCTTGTTAGTCAGAAAAGAGTACATTTTGTAAATGGGACAAGATAGGCCTGTAGTTCAGAACCGTTTTCTCTATGATATTAAATTGGGCGTTTTATTTGAAATTATTTGACGTTTTATCAAATGTTGGAAAATGTATTTGAGATGAATTCGGGTGACTAGACAATGAATTATAAATTAAATGGAATCTGCAGATTCTTTAGAAATTTGAATCTTAATAAATTTTATTTACCCAACATAACATGCCACTGTCTTAAAAACATTTTTGTTCCTATTTTGACCTTGACTGCTGTTACAAAGTCAAACTATGCATAGATGATGGCTGGAGTAACAGGTGTTTAGAAGTAGTCGTCATACTCAATTTTGGTGAAATATAGCATAACTTAATATCCAATGTGTTGCTCCAACTCACCAACCATTGTGTTGATATCATGTGCATTTTCTGCATCCGTAATGTTGGTATCGGATACTGACACAATAGTCATAGTGTTGGTACCCTCTACAGATTTGGTATATATATTATATATAGTGAGATGGCTTTGAAGTCGCATTGTCCAAGACTTTATACGAAGATAGCTTCACTACTGCAAGTTTACATATTCCTATAGGAGATCGTACCGTCCAAATGTCCCACATTCCGCAACAAAATATGTAGTGTGTATAGGGATTAATTCCGGTTCCTACTGATGAGTCGCCAGTAAGAATGAGGTAATACCTTTCGATCAAGCTGACTTTGTTTTATACTTTTAGTCATATTTGAACTATTTTTTTTATTAGATGCGCTACACGCTATACACAATTGCATAAACATAGATTCGCCAGTTTATATTAAGCTGACGTAGGCATAAAAACACCACATGAACTTTTGCAGGTGGTCAATTTTTTCATATTATTTTAATACTAACAGCCTGACTACAGAAATTTACTAGACAAAAAGTTATTTATTGAGCAATCTTTGACTACGCGAATGATGCAATCACATCTTGAAATCGAGTTTGTGTACTTATAATAGAACCCAAACCAAATTTACATAATCATTCACACAAGGTTGACTAAAAAATGGTCATCTTCACCCTTTCAAGCAAAGATTGCTTAATAGCAAAACTTACACGTGTGTGGCAGAACCTGCAAGTGTTATGTACAGGATAGGAGAGAAATTGTGCTGTTTTCTCTTTATGCGAGGCTATTAGGATTTAGTGACACATCTCCCATTCTGCTTCGCCTCTATACAAATTATGAGTGAATCTCGATCGTCAGATAATAACGATGAAAGATTGAAACACGTCAGGAAGTGTGACGTCAGTTTTGATAAGTTGTTCAATTTGTTAAATACAATGGGATTGGTTTTCATAAGTTCCCAGATTTGATTTAAAGAATTGTTTTCACCACGCGCGCAAACAATGACTACTTAATTGGATAACATATATACATGTGGCGAAAGCTGCAAAAAGTTATTATTCGCGGCTGCATGCAAATTACGCAACCGACATTTCCAGTCGAATAAAATAATAGATGCACATACGATGACAGAAATTTACAAACAATATGAGCGCTCAACACTGAAATCCGCACTTGCGCTGTTACCAAGTGAAGAAAACAAATTTGCGTAGAAATGTGAAACAAAAGAGTACACTGGGAAAAATATCACTCGTACACGTAACAACCAAATATGCGAACAGATGATTAACTCACAAGCCATCAATACAAAAATGACCAGATCTCAGACAGAAAGGCCCTTACATGCAAACAAGCACACACACAGATACAAATGTATACACACTTACCAATTAGAAAAAATAAGAAATAGAAGTAAAACCGTGTCAGATTTGTTGCCCACCACATAATCAAATTTAAACCCAGAAAGTATATAAAAGAAAGGTTGTAAAGCGAAATTTAGTAATCTCGAAATTAAAGGCCATTATCCACTTTGTTATCAATGTGTTTTTTCTTCCTAATTATATATATATATATATATATATATATATATATATATATATATATATATATATATATATATATATTGATAATATCCATGCCTTTTTAATTTAACACAGTATAATTATAATTAGGAATACAGAACACATTAATAACAAAGTGGATAAAGGCCATTTATTTCGTGAATACTAATCATCTCTTATACAATCATACATATTTATACATTTTGGGTTTTCAATTGATTATGCTAGTGGTAACAAATCTGACTCGTTTTTACTTCTGTTTCTTGTTTTGGCTAGTTGATGAGTGTGTATGCGTTTGTGTTTGTGTGTTTGCGTGTTTGCATGTAAAGGTCATTCTCGCAGTATTGCAAAGTGATGTCTGAGATCTGGTCATTATTGTTTTGATGGCTTGAGAATTAACCATTTGTGCGTATTGTTCACTGTTACATCTACAAGTGCTATTTTTCCCAATGTGGTTGATCGTTTCTCCTTGTTGCGCAAATTTATCATTTCCACATGGTAACAGCGCCAGTGTGGATTGCAGTGTTAAACGCTCACATTGTTTGGAAACTTCTGTCATCGTATGCGCCTCTGTTATTTCCACTTCAGTTAATTGCACGGCGGCTGAGTAGAATAACTAAGGACAACTTTCCCGGTGTTAAAGTTAATATGACATTTAGTACACAGAGAATCATGAGGTTGGATGCCAAAGATCAATTGCCAATTCTCTCCAAATCATTCATAGTCTACAAATTCTCATGTATGTGCGGTAGCACATATATCGGACGTACGAAGAAGCAATTGATAAGCAGAATCCAGCAACATTTGCCACAGAAATTGATTAACAAAGGCTTGGCACCGTCAGGAAAATCAGCTATTTCCGATCATATATTGGCAACGGGGCACCCTGTCAATTCGACCAATTTCACAATTCTACATAAAGCAAAATCAGAAAAATTATTATTTATTTATGAAGCCCTTTACATAAAACAACAAGCACCTGACCTTAATATTCAAAAGTTTCATCAACATGATATTCTTATCGACTGGCCAAGAATAACAAAATTCAACAACAATCTACTAGTATCCAGTCAAGAACAAACAGGCCCTCGACTAGAATCAACAAACATACAATCGGATTGGCAACAAACTGAAGTGGAAATAACAGAGGCACATACGGTGACAGAAGTTTTCAAACAATGTGAGCGTTTAACACTGCAATCCACACTGGCGCTGTTACCATGTTGAAATGATAAATTTGCGCAACAAGGTGAAACGACCAACTACACTGGGAAAAATAGCATTTGTATATGAAACAGTGAACAATGCGCACAGATGGTTAATTCTCAAGCCATCTAAACAATAATGAGCAGATCTCAGACATCACTTTGCAATACTGCGAGAATGACCTTTACATGCAAACACGCATACACACAAACACAAACGCATACACACTCACCAACTAGCCAAAACAAGAAACAGAAGTAAAAACGAGTCAGATTTGTTACCACTAGCATAATCAATTGAAAACCCAAAATGTATAAATATGTATGATTGTATAAGAGATGATTAGTATTCACGAAATAAATGGCCTTTATCCACTTTGTTATTAATGTGTTCTGTATTCCTAATATATATATATATATATATATATATATATATATATATATGTGTGTGTGTGTGTGTGTGTATGTGTGTATGTATGTGTATTTATGCTTCTTGGACAAAATTGAGTAATTTTGTAGCCAATTTTTAATATAGTCCAGTTACCAAAATAGAGATGGTGATGAGTTTACGTGAATCTTGACCATTGTCATAACTCAGGAAATAGGCGTCTTCAAGAACAAAGCCTAAATATTTACATTCATAAGTGCAGAATATGTTGCGGAGTTTATTAAGACACATTAAAAAATTTACAATACCCTGATTTAAATATATTGCTAATATAATTTTGTTCGTTTTACCAATAAAGTTGGCTACTCTATAATCTTTCTTTTGCACTAGTTGTTGCTGGCGGTATTATTGTTATGTTGATCGAAGAATGGTTAAATACAATGGGATTGATGTTCAATTGAAGCTCGCAAACTTGAATAAAAGAATAGCTATTATCACCACCATTGCAGTTATTTATCGTTTATGTGATATATTATCCAACAAGTACAAGAAAGTTATTATAATCGAGGTTGCGATCTTGATAGAAGCACCTGACCCATTAATTTCTTACATATGTCAGTAAAAGCTAAGTATTGTACAGGGTAGGAAAGGAAATTCCTACAGTAGACCGGTTTCGTATTTATTGAGAACTCATCAGGTACTGGCCAGAATTTGCCGCGGACAGAACTCGAACCTGGGAACATCGGTTTTGAAATCTGGTACTCTAACCACTGAGCCACCCTGCCGCACACTACACCACAAATAAGGACGAATTCTGTCTACTGGATGAACTGTCTTTTCAGTGCGGCAAGGTGGCTCAGTGTTTAGAACAACAGATTCCGTGCCCAGGTTCAAGCCCTGTCCGCGGCAATTTCTGGCCAGTCCATAATGAATTCCAAATTAGGACGAGACCGGTCTACTGAATGAATTGCCTTTTCTCCCCTGTACAATTCTTAGTTTATACTGACACATGTATGTAATTAATGGGTCAGGTGCTTCTATCAAAATCGCAAACTTGATTATAATAATTGCTATCACCTCCCTCGCAACCAATGTCCGTTTAAGTATAAGACAGTACTTTGCTGTTCTTATTTCCATATAATTTGAATAGTAAGGTGATTTGCCACGGAATATGAAAAAGAAATTATATGTTATGCTTGATGTAAGACGTATTCATTTCTTTTATTGCAATTTTAAATGCTATATATACAGGTCTTCTTAGATTTCATTATAAAACGGCAAAAAAGTTCACATTAATAATATGTACTGGGCTTAAAATTATGTTTCTTGTATTCTGCAAACGGCTTAACTTTATTTACTTTACTGCAAGCAATAATGAAATAATGATGTAATATCCTAAAACACAGATTGGTTCCAATCAAACAGCCCGCATAATTCTAAAGAATTAAATTTAAAACGGACAGCATTTCTCCTTAAACATTATTTGTTATAGAGAACAGGATACAAAATACATAATACGTAATTACATATCTCGGTTTATCCTAATTCAATAACCTGCAAGCTATATTCCAGAAGAAGGAGAGTATTGACAAATAGAAGTTCAAATAACAGAACGAAAATATATGTACATGATGGACGATTCAATAGTAATAGCACTAATTATTCATAAATCCAGCTCAAATCCACCTTTTAGCCAATCTCTCTACCTGTATCTCTTTTTGCATACCTGCCTGCTTATCTGTCCGTCTGTTTTTCTGGCAATTAATCATGCTCTCCAGCTGGCTATCCGTTTATCTATTTTTCGGGCAGTTTATCTATCTTCCTATCTAACTATCTATTCATACATCTATATTTATTTATATCTTTTTTCTAGCTCTTTATCCATTAATCTGTCTACTATTAATTTTTCGATCTAACAATTTTTCCACCTGTCTACATATTTATCTGTGTATCTATATTTCACGTTATATATATTTTCCCATTGACCTATCTATCTCTCTTTATATTTATTTATGTTTATATACATTGAACGAGTCAATTAACTTTTTACACCTTTCTATATAGCGGTTTACCTATCAGTACATCTCTATAATTATTCCACTAATGAACTATATATAAATATGCAAAAATTATATATATACATATATATATACATCGATCCCTGCTTCCATATTTCTAAATATATATATCTGGCTACATTTCTGTCAATCAATCTATATAATTATTTCTTTATATTTCCAAATACCTTATTTTCTATATGTTTGTTAATTTATATATGCATATATATATATATATATATATATATATATATATATATATTTATTTATTTATTTATTTATTATATATATATATATATATATATATATATCTTTTTTATTTATGCATATATTTATCTAACCATTTACCTAATAAAATATCAAAACATTTATATTTTTATCTATCTTCTTTACTTTTTACCTATCTATGTAATTATCGATCAATCAGGCTACCCATCTTCGTAAATAAACATTTATATTGAAAATCATCTATCATTTCAAACTTTTGATTTTCTTTTTTTATTTTTATTTACAAAAATCCATTTATTCATTCATTTATTTATTTATTTAAATTGCTATATAAATAATACACTAAGGGTAAAAATTCGTCTCTATATATATATACAAGTTTAGTCATTTCTGCTTTGCTTTCATATACATTAAAGCTATTTACTTCCATATTCACATTTTTTCCATTTCCTTTAGCATTTTACATAAAGTTAGTTTTATTATACTTATTCTATACATGGTTTAGTTGAAGGAAAGCGAGAAATTCACGTTTGGGTCAGAGTCACCCGCGATTTGTAACGAAATTCTTTTATTCTAATAACTGAGAAGGATAAATTTGTAACTATTATTTCATCAATCATTGATTGCTTAATAAATGAATAAACGTATCCTTAAAAAGAGACTGTCTTACTACATAAGTTCCCTATTAGTTTTTCTACCATAAAGCATAATAACAGAGATTATTATAATTTAAAAGCGTTTCTGTACTTATTTTTGATCAAATAAATAAAGAAATTAAACACATTGGTTATTATTATACCGATAAAAAGTTATACTGTTTATAATATGGAATCACGATTTTGCTAGACAGTTGTGATCATCAGAATTAAACGAACATCGGTTGCGCGGGCTGTGATAACAATTATTATAATCAAGGTTGCTATCTTGATATAACTTTCGGTCTAAATGGATGCCATATGAGCTCCACCTAAAGAAAAAATAGACTAGCCAGGTTACATTAGTTAGTATATAACTGAAAATTGTGTGCAGTTTAGTGTGCTGCAGGATGGCTCAGTGGTTAGAGCACCAGATTCCGAAGCAGACGTGCCCAGGTTCGAGTCCTGTCCGCGGCAAATTCTGGCCAGTACATGATGAGTTCCCAATAAGGACGAAACCAGTCTGGTGTATAAATTGCCTTTTCTACACTATGCAATTCTTAGTTTATAATGACATATGTAAGTAATTAATGGGTCAGGTGCTTGTATCAAGTTCGCAACCTTGATTATAATAAAATGTGAAGTGTTTAAGATAAATCATTGCTGTCATCAAAGAGCACGCTTCTGCTATAGCTGATTTGCAATGCTTATAAATATTACTTGCTAAGCCAGATGTATCTCTAGGTTTTTAAGGCATAACAGCACCCTTATTTCGCTGTTGAATAGAAAGACGAGATTTTCTGAATTTACTCGATTAAGATGAATCGATTGCAGTAGATGTCCGATAACGGCAGCTGAAATGTATTGGATAAAGAAATCAACTAGAATTAGTACGGCGTTATTCATCACGCGGATCAGGTAATTTCGAGTAATCCAGTTTCGAATTTTTTTATTCTTTTAAGTTTACTGAATTCTTTGTGTGAGCCATTGTGCGTGTTTACCTACGTTTATGCGCTTCCCGCTTCCTGTTACGTTGTCGTCAATCCATTTTGCTTTTAAAACAGCACCAGTGACGTTACTTCGTTTTTTTATCGAGATGATTTTTGGCGAAAAGAAAATTTGCTTTTTAATTGTTGAATAGATAGGATTTACATTGAATATTGTTTTTAACACATTATATTTATATATTGAACTTCAATTAAAAATGTAAACAATATTTGTTTTATATAACTTTGTTTATTTCATTCGTTTATCTTGATTTGTCTTAGATAATGAAACATGACTCAAGGAAACATCATTGAAAGTGTACCTGTTCTGCGTTTTGACTAATGCAGTAAATATATCATTTGAAATATTGATTGCCAACTTAGTGAGTGATATGCTTGCCATTGAAAAAGGTCTCCATACTCGGAGATCGAAATATTTGGCGAAATCATTATGACAGTGGATTCAAACAATTCGTTACGCAGTTAAATACTGTTTGTTGCGAAGAACTAATGTATATGCAAGTATGTATTAGGTGTTGTGAACCTAGTAACAAATTAGATCAGTTGTGACCAGAAGGATAAACCAAAGGCAGCATGAACAGAAAGTATAATCTCATGCACATTCGTTTCGTGCTTACTGCTAAATTCGTTACGAAATCCGAAAATCAGGTAAATAAATTACCATTTGTTTTCTTTTTTCTTGAACAATATATTTGGGAGCCAATATCAGCATCCTTCTTAAGTTGGTTCAATCTCACCAATTTTCCAAATCAACTAACAAAGCAAGCGAGATAATTCCTTTGGCAATATTATTCATAATTCAGACCGATCTTTCACTAGATAGTTAAATGTCACATGCGCGTGTGTGCATTTCCGTAACTGTTATGTTCATCTAACTAAGTGAGACTAGAGTAGCTGAATAAGAATTTACCATTTGCATGCTTTAGACTATTTGTTTTATACACTCCATGTGAAATAACGTAACTGAGATTGCCCTCACATTTCCGGGGGGGGGGAGACCAATAAATCAGAAACATTTGTCATAATCAAATACTATTATGAGTGATAAAATTATAAATCCGAATTACCAATGCAATTGTTAAATTTAAATTCAAACCACTCAGGTTGTTCTCAGGATAGGCTTGTTAATAACAGTCCTTGTCACATCATTAAATTGGCGCACGTCACGCATGTGCATGTGCATTTGTATACTTAACTAAAAAGATTCAGTTAAATATAACCAATACACATGCACGTACATCTAAATGAAATTGCAGTCAAAAGGCATTAATTTACCCTTTGCACGCGTCAGACAAATTGGTTATTCTAAACATTTGAAATGCTGTATCATTAATCATTGGTATTACTAATTTTATCATTCACTATGACATGTGATTATGACGAGTGTTTCCGATTTATTAGTCCCCCCATCTCCGAAAATGTCAGGGTATAAAACACCGCCTAACGAATGGATATTCTTATTCAGCCAATCTAGTCTCAATTAGTTAGGTGAACATAACAGTTACGGAAATACACACACACACACACACATGTGACACGCAACTATCTAGTAAAAGATCAATCTTGTGTATAAATGATAGGACTAGAGGAATTATCGGGCTTGCTTCATTAGTTTATTTCGCGAGTGTTGATAATTGACCAACTGAATAAGGCTGTCGTTAACGGAAGCTGAAATATATTGCTCAAGAAAAAAACACAACTGGAACTATTACTGCGTTAGTCAAAACGCAGTTCAGGTAATTTCTTTAAATCTGCTATTGTGAGTATTGTGCTGTGTATAAAAGCTTGATGATGGAGCCGGAAAGTAGGCCCCGAAACGTCGCCACTTAACGAAGATTGGCTCGCACCTCATTTCCAGTGGTTAGTATGAACGATGTTGAAGCCTTTGGAAGAGAGGGACGAGTCCGCACCCAGTCTGCTCGAAGACGTAGCAGATGCGTCCTTGGAAATGAGGATCAATCGGATCTTTGCGAAACTGATTGTGCGAAGCGACGACCTGCGTACGCAAATCGCGGCTTTGCAACATTCGATCAATCCAGTTTCGCGAAATATATTTTTCATTTAAGAAAAGTATGGGAAGACATGTAGTTTATTGTAACTTCGATTACCGTTGATTGGTTTATGAACTTATTTGATAAAAAAGTATATTCGTAGCACGTCTATTTTTACATTGCACTTTGCTTAGGACTATTGTAGGCCACAGTTGTGTTTATTGATGTTCATAATGTTTAATTAAAAATATTCATTATTTTTGTTAATTATATCGTTTTGTTTTAATTCTTCACTATTACGGGTTGGCTTAATTTAACTGGGTGCGGTTATGCTGAAATTAAATGTGTCGTAATTCCTGGGGATCATTATTTAAATAGTTATGTTAGATCTGGGGGTTGGGAAGAATTTATTTACAATTGTAATAAAACTTCATAATCATATTAGATATATTATTTATCTTGGAACTGATAATTGACTGTGTTTTTTTTCTAATCAAGAATTGACGGGTGGAACGCAACGACCGGAGAGAGCGTGCTTGTGGTTTTCAACATTTTTCTCTACTTTCGAAGGATATCGGGTTTTATTTTGTTTTTATTTTCAGATTCTCGGGATTTCTTGTCTGATTTCATCTCCAGGATACTCCAGGAATCTACCTACACATTTTTTGGAATCTACCTTCAGTTATCAAGGATCTATTTCTAGCCCACCCGATTTTTCCGTTTATTTCTACATTTTAATACCTATTCTTTTTCGCTCATCAATACTCATTCTTTTCCTCTCTTTAACCGTAATCAACATTAATTCTACTCTTCTATCTAACTCCACCATGAAGTAACTTTCGTCGCCAGCCCCCATCTCCCCGTTCCTCACCCAAAAGATTATCTCCAATATTTCTGATCTCCAACAGCAAATGGCGGACATCACAGGATTACTTGGAGCACTGACCGGCAACCTTTCAGTCTCCTCCGTTCAGCCCCATTTGTTGCGTCAAGCGGATGCGTTTCTGAATGGGGTAGCCAGGGAGGTTGCCCTGCGAAACCACAACAAGCGAAACCTCTTTCTTTGGTCTCCGCGCTCCCCACTCTCAAAGGACGATCTGGCCTCAGATCTCATCAGTCAAATAGGGGAAAACTTTAGCCACCTTAAAGAGATCTCCTCGGGAAAGGGTCGAGCCTTCATTCTCTCCTCGCACAAAAGACTATCTGACGATGAGGTTCGTCATCTCAAATTACACTCGCCCATCTTAACATCCGGGCAAGTCAAACTCAAACGAGACTACACTCTGCTACAGAGGACTCTAGAGAAAGCCCAAACCCATAAACCGGACACCACCCCTCCTCCAGCTCATCACGCCTTTCCGGGCTGGAGCAACCCAAAGAAAAGCCGCTCAGTTCACGGCGGAATCCTTGGCGACGCACCTTCCTCCAGTCCACCCCTACTGACACCTTCCCGATTTGAAGGCCTTCCTCTCACTTTTAGCCCTTACTCCGCAACCAGTCCCCCCACACTATCTCAAGCTTTACCACGTCGTCGTGGCCGACCACGCCGCGCTAAGCCTCCTAATAACGCACCTTCTCTCCCAAGCTCGTCCGCCAGGTCCACATCCCCTCGACAAGTTACCTTTGTGACAGATGCTATGACCCAGAAACCGAAAAAACGTAAGTCTACTAAGGCCAAGCAAAACTTCGACCCAGCCCCATCAACTTCGTCTCCCCCTACTGAATCCATCATCGACCCCACCCTGGACTGTTGCGTCCCAGCTCCTGATCTTTCTCTGTCCCTGCTCGCCCCCTCAACGCAGCTTCCGAGTGCCCCCTCGAGCCCAGATATCTCGCCCCCTTTTGCTTTCAAACCCTACAACTGCCTCACCCACCTGATAAACGCGGGACAACAGAAATCCAAATCGACGCTGACCACTCTATCCTTGTCAACGAGCGGTCTGTCACCCTCATCAGCCCTAGATCTCGCTCCGCCCGCCAGCGGAAAGCCCCCGCACGCTTCTCCTCCCCGATCTAACCATCCCTCTCTCAAAGCACTCTCAGCAATCCTCATCAACTGCAGGTCACTTACGCCTAAAATTAATCAACTACGAGCTTTTCTGTCCTCTAACGAGATTGACATATGCGTTCTTGTTGAGACTTGGCTGTCCCCTTCCATCCACTGTGATGATCTTTTCCTCATTCATGGATACACGTTCCTTCGTAGCGACAGAACTGTCGGTCGTGGAGGCGGACTAGCTGCCTATGTCCGATCCCTTCTTATGCCCAAACGCTTGTCGACATCGAACTCTCAAGGATTGGAATTTTTCTCGTTTCAGCTACAAATCCTTAACCAAAGCATATCTACCTGTGTTGTCTACAGACCCTCTAATATCTCACTCATCGACGACACCCGCGGGGCCCAACTTCTATCTACTTTTTTCTCTTTACACTCTGATCGGTACGTCGTTGTGGGTGATCTCAACCTCCCCATGACTAACTGGCATAATCTAGCTTCCGAAAGTCACCCACTGCTTCGACTCTTCGCGGATAACCTGCTACACCAATTCGTGCATTTTCCTACCCGAGGGAACAACCAACTGGATTGTGTACTCTCCAATAACGAGGTGACCGATGTTCGCTCTCGGGAGATCTTCCCCAACCTTGATCACTGTCAGGTATCCTTCCTCTTACCTCTCTTATCCTTCACCCCTCGAGAAGACACCCAATCGTTCAGACGATTCACCAACTGGGAAGAGTTCCGCCGACTCTGTGACACAGTTAACTGGAGGGACCTCTTTCTCCCAAACAATCTCTCCTCGTGCTTTTCCGAAGTCCATAACATCCTATCCTCCCACTATAACTCCGCCACCTCTATTCAACACGTATACTCGACGAATAAGTTGAACGCTCTGTTTAAGGCACGTGACAACCTCGCACGCAACTCTCGTCTACGCACATCGTCACTTGCTCGCGCCCTCGCTCTGAGACGCATTGATGGGCTCATTAAACAGGCTATCAACAAACAGGCGCTCCACATCGAAAAACGCATCCGCTCAGCTCCTAACACCGGGCAAAGTTCGCTATCATCAAACACCAATTGCTGCAAAAGCCTAAAACCTCGTTTATCAACTTCTCTCAGTCAGGCGACCCCTGCTTCGCCAATGATTATCTGACTCACCTTCTCGACTCCTTTTCCACTCCCACTCCGCCTGTCGAGATGTTTGACAACGGAGACACCGAGAACCTACGCTGGTTCCATGTCTCTCCGGCTTCCGTCGCCCAAGCAATTAAAAACATTAAATCTAAACACCAATTTGATCAATATGGTGTCTCGGTCAGTATGATTGCCCTTCTAGGCTGGAACGTCTTCTCTCTGATTGCAGATGTTATTAATCATTGTCTCGAAACCACCTATCTTCCCCCGGACTGGCTCAATTCGACGATCTCTCCTATCCCTAAAAATGGCACTTCTTCGATCTCATCATTTAAAGATCTCCGCCCCATTACTATCGTCCCTTCTTTCACCAAAATCTTCGACAGGATCTTATACAACCTAATCTACCCCTCCATTAAGTCTCATGTAAACTTCTATCTCCTCGATGATCAACATGGCTTTCTGAATGGCCGCTCCTCTTCCACCAACTTAGTTAGTGTTCTCGATCATTGCTACTCCTCCTTCTCTAAAGGGCTTCAGTGCACCCTCCTATTCCTGGATATTTCCAAGGCTTTTGACTCGCTGTCATTTTCAGCAATCGAATCCGCCTTACTGAGAAGCGGTATCTGCGGCAACGTACTCAATCTTATTAGTTACTATCTCCGAAACCGATATGCGACAGTAAAAGTTGGCAGTAGTCACTCGAGGCCAGCCCATATCAGATCCGGTGTTCCCCAGGGCTCCGTACTTGGTCCCATTCTCTTCAACCTTACGCTCGCGCACATACAGGTTGATGACAACTTTTTCAAACTGTTCAAATATGCGGATGACATGGTTATCGTATTCAGCAACTCCAAAACATCCAACCCCTCCCTAACCCTTATATCGGAGCTCCTATCCTCGCTCCACTCGCAGCTCAGCAGAATCGACCTCAAACGAAATCCCACCAAAACTCGCATAATGAAACTCTCCTCTGATCCATTCTGCTCTATCCCGGTTGCCAACTACCCCCTTGATATAGAAATAATAGATTCGGCCAAACATCTTGGCATTCACTTCTCAAAATCCCTAGACTTCTCCCTACACCTTACACCCACTACCTCCAAACTCTTCAAATGGGCCCGTCTGATCTGTTTTAAAACTAACAATCCCACTCTCCAACTCACGTTATTCAAGGTCTACTTTCTGCTCCTCATTTCCTACGCCAGCGAATTCTACTGTCCTCTCACCCTCGCCTCCTCCTATACTATTGAACAGGTATCCTCCAGATTTCTAAAACGAGTCTTCCCGATATGCCAAAACTATAAGGAACGCCTTCTTCTGGCAAACCTTCTTCCGCTTTGGTTCACCCGTCGCCTTCGCGTCATTTCTTTTATCCACAAGATCACAACCTGCTTACCACTCTCCAACTTTGCCCACCCCAGTCACCACTATGCCACACGTTCTAGTAACTCTTCTATCCAAGCCAACCATACCCCCACCATATTTAAAAAAATCTATCTCTTCTCCAAAGCCACTAATGTCTTCAACGCTCTCCCCACAGACATGAAGCTCCTACCGCAGCACGACTTCAAAAGGCAGCCCATCAGTACTTCTTCAACAAACTTCTTTGTGATACGACCGAATGGAAACGAAACTGGTTCCTTCTCAATCCATAACATTTACTTCACCCCAGGCTATCCACTTTACTAACTTCGTAGGGTTAAATCTCTCAGGCAGCCATCTAATCTTCCACTTTACCTCTCTTGTCTTATTCTTTTCTTCTAGATTCACTAATACCACCTCTCAGCCCATTCCTAACCCCATTATATCCACGTTGTGGATACTCTACTACGTTTTGCTCATCCAACTCTTTTCTTTCTTTCTTGTTTCAGCGGAGGACCGGAAACCCAACAGCCCTACCGATCCACCAACGGTTCGCTTCGGACTTCGACTCTCCCTGGTCTTCTTTTAATCACAATCACGTTCTACGGATGCCTGCGATCCTTGCAAGACTCGCTCGCCTCAATCCTGCTGACTCCATCAATTCATTCGTCACGACAATGGACTCCATCGGTCGACGTCTACCTCCGGGCCGCCATCTTTTCATCTTCATCTTTGTTTTCGATCTCACATTCACCTTGAAGATCTGATACTTCACGGACTATCTCCAATTGATCTTGTCTAGTCAAATGGAACTTCGTTTATATTTATTTTTCACCAGATTGAACTATCTTGATGTTAATGATAACTTTTCCCCTCCCCAACCCCTCCCCCTGCTATTAAATACTTTGCTAGTCACAATTCCACTCACCTCCACATATCCTACCCTTGATTTGCTATTTCAATGGTTGGGCCAGTTGGCCTTTGATGCCAAATAAATGTATTATTATTATTATTATTATTATTATTATTATTATTATTATTATTATTATTATTATTATTATTATTATTATGTCGGCAGGCAACAATGGCGCCCGAAGAAAATGAGGATAGTTCAGATAAACTTGATTGTAAGACGTTAATACTTATATTTATGTTCAAAAATAATTAATTTATGTGGTTTCTTAAAAGTAAACATTAAGGGAAATGTCGTCAATCAGAAAATAATTTTGCACATGTAATTCTAAAACGTTTTTAAGTGGTGTGCATTGCTCCAAAGAAAATAATTTCTGCGAATAAGAATTTGAAATCTGTTTTCTTCGTATTAAATTTATTTTCCAGTAATTTTTTCTCAGACAATTTATTGTTGATCATATTTAAATTCATGTCGTTTATTTGATAACCACTGAAAGTTGTCTCTATCCATGAAATAGACACAGAATTTGTGCTTTTAACATTCGTTTGAATATCCAAAGCTTCGAAAGTTAATAATAAATTATTTTTGGGGATGAAATACCGCAACTCTCATGTGCTGTTACGCTATGTTCATCAGATAGTTCATTAAGTATTTATGATGCATTTTGGCACAGCTTAATTAATTTCATTCAGGTGACAAATGCAGCATTTAACCTTTGAGAAATAGTTCCGAAACATAGTATGAAGGGTTCAGGCCTGTTATCACATCGCTGGTTCTGCCCCTATCAGCCATCTTAACGAACGTTCGGTGCCCTGCTACCATCAAACTGAGCGTAGCGTCAACGTTATTCATCAAATTGTCAGCAAAATACTGTACACATAACAGTCTACAGGAAACCTGCCAGTCGCCAACAATAAGATAATTGTTCTGCAGCAGTCATTTCAAATATTACGCGTATAAATGTTTGTATATGAGGACACGGAATTAGAAATTACTTCGGAACGTATCAAGATGGTACCATTTGTAAATTTTTACTGCGGCCCACAGGAAGTTTACAAAAGAATAATTTTCAGATCCACAGACAGAAACTTGCAAAGGAATTAAGGCCGGCACGTATTATTTATGTAATTCAGCAAACCACGTCGTTAATGTTTGTCACAGTTTCACTCTCAAGGGCGCGTTTTTTTTGGATACAGGTGCTGCAATATCGTCATTAATGCCAAATTTCACAGTAACGTACAGCACAGTCTACGTTTGAAGGACGCCAACGGCCAGTCAATCGAAACGAAAGTCTTGGCAAATCGCAGAATTTCATTAGGCCTACGTCACATTTTCCCGTGCACGTTTTTCTTTGTGGACGCACCATATTACACTTTAGGACTAAATGTCCTTTCGAAGTATTGACTGATAATTAATACAGCCAAATTAACCTTGTTAGACCCAGTTACGTATTTAATTGTGCATACCAAATAGCCCTAAATAGCAATTAAAGGCCCCACTGTCTTCGTCAGATCTTGACCCCTAGGTCTGAAAAATGTAAAGGCTGCCGAGGCCATTTTTGAACAGATGCTGGAGGACGGTATTATTCGTCTTAGTTCTATTCTATGGGCATTGCCAATTAACATGCAAGCCAAGTAACACGAGGTTAATTAGAGATTATTCGGTGAATATGGAGCTCTAAACAAAGTTACAATTCTAAATCGTCACGCAACGCAAATGGTTTAAAGTTCTTGATCCTAAATCAGTTTACCATCAGATTCCACTCGAAGAATAATGCACCGCAAGTAAAGCTTTCATTTCCATTTATATGTTCCATTGAATATACAAATATGTCGTCTGGTCTGTACAACGCATCACGTGTATTTTTGAGATTCATAAGCGTTGTTTTAAGGAAAATTCCACGTAACTATTCTTACGTCGATAATGTGATCATAGCCTCGCATGAGTTTGAACAGAATTTAAAATAAATCATAAAGACTCTTGCTCATATTGACCAGTTTGGTCTCGTGCTTGACAAGAACATGTGCGTATAAGCTAAAAAAAAACAAGATAAATTCCTAAGGTGATCGATCAGACATAGCAGTGTAAATAACCTAGAAGACAAAGTCCAGGCTATCCGAAAATTTCCCGCACCAACGAATAAAGAAGAACTGCGTCGCTTTCTTGGTCTGTGCAATTATTATAGATCCTTTATTCCGATGATGGCGCAACTGTAAGCAGAGCTGATAAGACGTCTCTAAAGGTTGAAGTCGCATGTGCCCGACTCGCTTCTGCTCTGGGACGCAAACAACTAGCTAATGTTTGAAACCAAATAAAAGATCTTCCTGCGCAACATACAACACCTCATATCCTTTATCTAAATGAATCATGGAAATTGTCAACCGACGCATCTTACGTAGCTCTGGGCGCTAGGCTAGAACAAGATGTCGAAATTGAAATGCATACAATCGCATTTAATTCCAAAAATTGAAAGCCGTGGAAAAGTAATACTAGGCAATGGTAGCACAACATCTAGTTCTGCATGACTCTTGCCTCCAATTTTAATGATATCTCCTGTCTTACTCCTTCGAAATGAAGATCGAAAAAGCATTCTTAGCGGAGGACTTACAGAAAGGTTTACAAAAAAACCGCGAAGATTAATTCGGCAAACGATATGTCTCATTAAGTTCAACATTAGCATTGATATTGTGGTAGTTGATTGTGTATCTCGCAATGAAATAAATTTAATAGTTCATCAAAAAGCCGAACTGTCGCTATTGAAAGACATTCAGACGAAACAACAGGCAGAAAAAGGATTCAAATCATAGTGACGAAGGTACCAATAGTGATTTCATAATTTCAAGTTAAGTGATGCAGCGGGCATTGCATGCAATATTGATGGAGAAGTGGCTAGTAAAGTTTGGCTCTAATTAGACTGTCGACTCTTAGTATTTGATGAACTCCACAATCTGAGGCATCCTGGTGTAGATGGCACGAGCATGTTGTTAAAAGAGGGTTTCTTTTGGCTTATGATTCGCCGAGATATTACCGAATGGAATAAAGTATTTCGGCTATGTCAACTCGCAAATTTCTTCAGTCATACTTGCTCAGAATTTCACCGTTTCGAGCTGCCTAACGCTCGTTTCACATTTCTCCATACTGGCATTACTGTTTTCCCTGACGTACGTGACTCCCCTTATTGTATGACAATAATTGATCGAAATATAAATGTTTTCAATAATATCACGAACTGGTCAAGTGCTAGACTGGATGGAAAGATATGGAGTGCCAGACGTAGTAGTCTCTGATTGAGTTGCAAATGTTACGACACCTATATTCCAAGATAACTTATAGTACCTGGGAGATGCTTCTCAAAGAACCATGTGAAACAGTCTCGTGGGCCGCGTAAATCGTGAGTTAAAGGCGGCGATACGTGGGTTCCGCGCTCAGTAGGATTGGCACAACACACTCCAATTACTACTAGTTGGTGTGCAATCAAGTAATCAATATTGCTTAATAACATCAAATGCATGTGTCACATTTGTTCACGGTCCGAAGATTTAATGAGTGGTATTGAAGTTAGTGATGGGCCACCTGCGGCGTTAGTTACACAGCAAATAGAGCGTGTTCTAAATTATACCACATGCGCAACCAAAATGAAAACGCCATCTGCCAGTTTATGTTTCAAAGGCGTTTGACATATATAAGCAAGCCTTTGTCGGAGTAGACCTTGCTAATCGATATTGAAACCCAAGTATAACGGAACCCATTCGATTCATTTTGATTGATTATAATGGAAATCAAAAACCGGTTACCATTAATTGTATAAAACCTATATTTGAATTCCGAATTTTGACACCAATTATAACGGGATTTGTTAAGGAACAAGATAACGATCAAGACTAATGGTTATCATCATGTCAAGAGTTATCGCGTACACGAGAGAATAATGAAGAAACGAGAATGAGACTCCGCCCATGAGTTAGATTCAAAATTAATGAAGATGACGTCAATTTTGCCAGCGGGTTATGTAGTACGGCCACTTTTATAGAGTATTTTCCAAAGGTCTTTTTTAGGGTAACTTTTATTCCGGTATGTCCAGGACGATATTTTCGGCTTGATAGTTATTTTTATTCATGTTCATAAAACTAAATAAGTAAAGTTTAGATTTTCATTATATCATTTTTATACAAGTCTTTCGGTTGTTTCTTTCTTGAATTTAATACGTAAACCAATTTTGACTGCGTGTAAACAAGTTTTTACTTAACATTTTTCAATTGTTTTTAATCATTGTATATACATTTTTGGTATATCTCGCGTTTAGAAAGACTATATTTGCAGTTTTAATAAAACTCCATAATCATATTCGATATATTACTTTACATTGGAACTGAGTATTTTTTTAATTAAACGAACATTGGTTGCGCGAGTGGTGATAACAACTATTATAATCAAGCTTGCGATTTTGATATAGGCAACTTACCCATTAATTATTTACATATGTCGTTATAACCTAAGAATTGTATAGTGTAAAAAAGGCAATTCATCCAGTACACCGGTTTCGTTCTTATTGGGAACTCATCACGTACTGGCCAGAATTCGTCGCGGACAGAGCTCGAACCTGGGCACGTCTGCTTCGGAATCCGATGCTCTTACCACTGAGTACCCAAAAAGGCCGAAACCAGTCTATTGGGTGAATTTCCTTTTCTAAACAATACAATTCTTATGTTATAACGACATATGTAAGGTATTAATGCGTAAGTTGCTTAAATCAAGATCGCATCCTTGATTACAAAATGAGTAATTTTTTGTTTTGTTTCTTATCATGGGGGCGGTGGGTAACATTTACGCAATGAAATACGTACTTTTAGTATGAATTACTAGTTTATAAATTTTATTCCTGCATGAATAGCTTATTTTAATTTTTTGTGAGTTCAGCTCACTTATTTGCTTGTGACCTATATGTAACTCTAGATTTAATGGACGATTTGTAATGACCTGACCTGCTAAAGTATTACTCACTTATAAATAAATATCTTTTATATAGGAGATAGAGAATTTAATTTCTAATGTGAAAGTGTAGAGGCCATATTTTTCTTATCCTAAAAGTAATTTAAAGACATATAGGTAAGAAATTGAGCAAATTTATTTTAAACTGGAAGGCGTAAAACGGAATCTAGAAAATTATAAACGGATTATCATTTAATTACCGTCCTATTATCCCACATTCCTCAGCCAAATATATAGTGGTTAAAGAGCGTAATACCTTTTCCTACTGATGAGTCGCCTGTAAGCACGAAACGAATGTGCATGAGATTATACTCTCCGTTCATACTGTCTTTGGTTTATCCTTGTGGTCACATCTGAACTAATTTGTTACTAGGTTCGCAACACCTAATACATACTTGCATATATATAAGTTCTCCACAACATGCAGTATTTAACTGTTATATATTAAATTCAAATATGTCATCCTTACCGCGAAATGTGATAAGTAATATCGATCAAGGCTGGAGTGTTTGGATTTACTGGAGCAACAGGTATTCAGGAATATTTGTAATTCTCAATGTCGATGAACAATAGCATACATTGACATCCAACATGTTGGTACCATGTACCGACTCGGAAACCATAGTGTTTGTACAATGTTCCTTTTCGGTACTATAATGTTGGTATCGGTTACTAACACAATAGCCATGGTGTTGGTATCCTTCACAGACTCGGGATATATATTATATAGAGTGAGTTAGCCTTGCAGTCGCATTGTTCAGACTTTATATAATGTTAGATTCATTACTGCAGGTTTACTCGTTCGTCTAGGAGATTGTTCCGCCAAATTATCCCACATTCCAAATATAGTGGTTAAAGAGCGTAATACCGGCTTCTTCTGATGAGTCGCCAATAAGCACGAAACGAATTTGCACGAGATTATACTTTCCGTTCATGCTGTTTTTGGTTTATCCTTCTGGTCACAACTGAACTAATTTGTTACTAGGTTTGCAACATAATTGCATATATATTAGTTCTCCGCAACATACAGTATTTACTGCTTTAGTAGTTTGTAATAATTTTGTGTTCTGTATTAATGAGATTTGCCGATTGAAAAGCACACAGTCACTGGTGTGATCGAAATATGAACTAAAGAAGTTCTTATGTGTTAATCGGAAATTAAATTATATCTGAGATTAGCTATTTGTGTTCAAAGCAAAATGATGTTTTAAAAATTTATATAATTTCATTCGAATTAAGATCTTCATTTTAACTGAGTTGTATGGTTAAGTTTTTCAATCGATAGATCTTCAAGGTACAATTAAATATCAACTATCAATTTTGTTTTCTTGTGAAGTCAGTAATAACGGGAATCCACGAAATCTAACCGCGCATTGAATTTGTGCAGCATTATTTGCATAGGATACTTCGTGTATTGAATGGATATTTTCGATATGGTTGTAGATGAGTCAGATATGTAAACATATTTTGTTAAGAGAATTACACTTTATCATTAGATTTATTCGCATTTCATATGATTATATTAGCAAGCAATTAATATAATTAAGGTTGCGATCTTGATATAAGCACCTGATCCATGAATTACTTACATATGTCAGAATAAACTAAGAATTGTATAGTGTAGAAAAGGCAATTCATCCAGTAGACCGGTTTCGTCCTTATCTTATCTTCGCTTTATCACATTTGCAAGCGTCTACTTACGCAAATCTATATGAGTAAGCTAGGCTACAAAGCAAAATGCTACAATTTTTAATGAATTGTTCGAGCGCTTCTGAAAAACACCCATTATGATGAATTGCCTAGGATAATCGGAAAATTTTACTTAAACGGAGTCAAGGACAAATTGATTATTAAATCGTTGTTAATTATGTGTTATACTCTATACTAGACGTTAATAATTAATTTTCTACCTCACCTGCACTAATCAACTGGTTGCGTGCATCTAAATTTATACAACAATTAAACTCAAAATGAACTACTGTACTGTTTTAAGAAACATAAGAATTTTAAATGAATACTAATTTTATTTAAAAATAGGAACCTAATGTGAGTATTAAACAGGTAACGGATGTTTTATTACTGGCAAGCAATTTAATGCCAAATAATATTAATCTAGTCGGATTTTTCATTGTTTCTGATAAAGTCCGGAATTCATTTTCGGATCAGCCCGGATGTCAGCAAGGACGCTTGCCACTCCGACGACTGTACTCTCCAGATTAGGGTGAGATGTTCAGATGTAGTCTGGATTATGGATGATATAAATGCTCAAGTTCAGTGCCTTAAGCACAATTTAATTTGGAGTGCGAAATACAGTTTTGTTTTAAATGGAAAACGATAGTAGTGCGCGATTTACGCATTCCTGCTAAAAATAAAGATTATACTTTAATAACTCAAACTTTCGTCGTAGTGTAAGACGTCCTGCGAATTTGTTCTGCTCGTTATTTATAAATGCTGTAGTTTCATATAATTCCGTAGTCATTTTAAACAACTATGTCAACTCGGACTACGAATTCAAATGATAATGTTTTAAGCTTAGATTTGCTGTAAAGATAATAAACGTTGAACATCATATAAGTGTAAGCAAATAAAGAAAGAAAGCCAAATTAATTTATAAATTGCTGAATTCACCGGCAAAAATTCTAAAATGCTATGGAAAATGGAAAAATTTCTATAAATGTATTCAATGTGTGTGGCATTGAATATTCTCTTATAGTTATGACTGGGTTTCTGATAAATCTGTGATTATTGTCATATTCAGGCGCTAAATTATTTCTAGCTCGACTTATATGAATACCACTGGGTTTATTACCTACCAAAACAACACATACCAACGCATATTCCATTTTGCATGTTAGTTGTCAATTTTAATTCTTGTCTTCCTTTTCAAATAAGAAGTGATATTGTAAAAAAGTTAATTTTCAAGGGTCTACGAATATGTGCCATTACGTATAATGCAAATTTTAATAACATTGAAAAATTAGATACAGATTAATGAATACACAAGTAATTGCACCACAGCTTGTAATAAAAGAACCTATAAAATAATTTGAGTAAAAACCTAAAAA
The DNA here is from genome assembly GCA_029291075.1 of Eudiplozoon nipponicum. Lineage (NCBI taxonomy): Eukaryota > Metazoa > Platyhelminthes > Monogenea > Mazocraeidea > Diplozoidae > Eudiplozoon > Eudiplozoon nipponicum. The sequence goes on from JAQBSW010000494.1 coordinate 82,518, forward strand.
GCCGAAAATACACGAGACAAAACTCCAAGAGATGTTGATGAATATACTAAACTATTATTCGAATAAGGAAGAAATATTAATTTAAACAGAGGTTGCGAGCTTGATATAAACACCAATCACATTGAATCAAACAAGACGCACAACATTGCTAAACAACCGTCAATAAAATGAAAAAACGCGTTTCGGCATTGCATAGATATCAGAGCAAACAACGAGAATCTTTCCGCCATGTATGTATAGCCTAAAAAAATGTTCCTTTCGCATCTCATCTCTAGTAATTCTTTAAATCAAGAACTTGAATGACATACTAATCCCATTGTATTTAACTAGTCGTCTAACAATATGCCGATTCGACATTCCATGATCACCATCAGAATACGACTGCCAACTTACTATCGAGGATTAAACCACATTTTGTATATATGCGATATGAAGTTCTCACCTCTAGTAGTTTTTCATAGAATGTACTCGACTGAAAATGTCGGCTGCACGAATTCTATGCAGACACGAATATGAACAGTTTGCAGCTTTTTCTACACACACACACACATGTATATATATATATATATATATATATATATATATATATATATATATATATATATATATATATAGACAATACAAATAAACACAAATTGATTGCGCGGGTGTTGGTAACAATCCTTTAAAACAAGTTTGCGAGCTTCAAGTAAACATTAATCCCATCGTATTTAACCAGTCACCGAAGAACATAGCAAAACTACCGCCAGTCTCACGCACTGACGCGTTTCCACCTTCCATGATCATCATCTGAGTTCGACGGAAAACTGACTAGCGAGGATCAACCCGCATTTCGTATAAATGGAAAGCAAAATTAGATATGCGGCTGTCACCTCTAGTAGTTCCAGTTCATTTGTATATTAAATTTGTCAGTACAATAAAGTATTGAATAAGGTAGAAAAATCAATTCATCCTTTAGATCAGTTTCGTCCTTATTGGTAACTCTTCCAATTCCGTTTAAAATTTGCTGCGGACAATCTAATACACAAAGATGAACATTTCGATGTCTATTTTCTAATCAGCTAGAGATAATCAAGCCATCCTAAACATCTGGTGTTTTTTATAATTTGCTTACTACGATTGGCTTAAAATTTGGTCCTCGTAAATAATTTTTCCGCCATGATGCGATGATGCACATTTAAAGTCGAAACGCTTTAGTACGTGTGAATGACTGTAATTTTTCCATGCTGTCGACTGGTTAGGTACTGTTGGATTGGTGTTTATATTAGGATCGCGAACTTTATTATAATTAAAGAAACTAATTCTTTTCTTAGGACGTTTTAATGCAGCAGTTGATTTCAAAGGATTCTATTATAATTTATGTTTCAATTTCAGCCTACGTCATAACAGAAAACTTTATCAAGTTTAACGAAAAATTGCTTGAATGAGATATTTGATATTACTTTATTTATACAAATCCGTTGATCAAAGTAATCAAATATAACATATTTGAGCGTCCGAAATGAAATGAAAGAATTCCTGGAGGTTTCTATTGGAGACACAGAAATTTACGACTTCCCTATCGCAGCGCACCTGTGTGCACTTCTAATAACGCAAAGCTAATTTGAAGGTGCAGACCTCAGCAAATTACAGATCCATTGCTCATGTGTTCAACTAACATTGATCACCATTTCGATAGCGAACTTTAAACATTTGCTTAGCTTGAACAAGTTAACTTTTTTTCAACGCAGATACCAATTACAGCTATTTATTTTAATTTTAACATCTATATCAATAATGAATGCACCTAGTTTTAATCCATCGTGATTGGCGTGAAATAGATATTGATGGAGTTACAGATTTTCCATTTTATTGTAAAAAGTAATAACAAACCCTTGAAAAGAATTTACGTTTGCTTTGCTTTTCAATAAGTAATACCTAATACTGTACCAGGTTATTTTACTCATTTTATTAAAACGCTACTCAGATTTATATTAACTGTTAATTGAGTAAATCTGATTAAGATATATGTGACTACCTGTTTTGATTTTCATTGACTATAAGAGATTTATACACAGCCTATGAAATTATTTCGTTCCGCATTTGAAACTCACAAGTCGCGATGGAGCGCAAGCAATGACAGAATAAAACATTTTTGTAATTATTTATTTAACATTGATTAACAATGGAAAATTCAATTAGAAACTCAGCCTAAAATTTGTATTATTCTTGGCTAGATATGTTGGTAAATAATTCCGATTTATTTTTAACTGTTGATACGAAAAAATCCTGAACGCCTCAACACTGACATTGCACTAACTCTGTTATTTTAACATTCAAACTGAACTAATGTGCTTTTTTATTAATATCGCTATTTGTCCGGTCTTTCTCTTGTGCTAATGGAATACAACATTGAAAATGTTTCATAGAATTCATAAAATTAAAATTGCTTTTAATTCTGAACTCAATTTTTACATTCAATTTTGCATACGAAGTTGTATTTATATTGTGCTTTTAGAAAAAAGCAGTCGTTGTAAAAGCTTCAGTTAAAAGTGTTGATAGGATAATATCGTTCGCACTTTGTGTAATCCAGCTTAGTTATGGATAATTTTTTAATGAATATGTTATTCCTCTAAATAATGTATGACAGTTGAGAGAAGATAAAAATCGCTTTCAATTGTATAAAATGATTTTTTCCAAATAAATATCCAAATAAATCCTCTCGCTTCCTTCGTCAAACCTCAATAATAGCATTTTGCAATTACTTTTTTGACGAATGTTTTCTGTTCATATTTGGTTGACATCGTTAGCTTACACGAATAATAAATTGATTTTCTTAAAGTAGAATTTATTAGTTACGTATGCATTATAATACGATACTGATCTACTATGTAGTGTTCAATTTTGTTGATAGTACACGATCTGATATAATAAATGGAAACTTCTAACAGGTTACAACTGCGATTAATAATATTTGCATATGAATTCACCAGATTATCCACGTTACCAATTCTAAAAAAATTGACACCGTAAGTCGTCTCATTCATGCAAAATCAGTCGGCACACGTACAACGAGAATGTACGGAAGATCATTAATACACACATTACGTAGAACGGAAAACTTAACATCATTAAGATTGATAACTTTAATGATAAAAACTTCTCAACAAAAACTGGCGGGACAAATGAAAACAATACTACTGCCAGTAAAAGTTGAAATCTTGAACTAATTTGTTCGCCAAACTTCTGATTTCGTAAATAGAGTAAAATCGTAACATGTCAAGTGTAGAAAATATTTTCGTAAAGCGTCTGAAATATATTTGTAAGAATTCTTTAAATAAAGTTTGCGAGCTTCAAATAAACACCAATCCCATTCTGTTTCACCGATCGAATAAATAGCACAACTAACGGCAGTCATACTTATAGACGTGTTTCGACCTTCTATGATTATCATCAGAGAACAATGGCAAGCTGATTAGCGAGATTCAAACCGCAACGCGTAGATATAGGAAGAAAATAAAATTATTCGTCTGTAAGCTCTTGTAGTCTCGTATCAATTCTACTTGATTGGAAATGTTGACAGCACAACTTTTATGCTCTTCCTTCAGTTTTCGCCAGAAGTAAATAAATTATACAATCAAACACATATTGATTGCTCGTGTGATAATAACAACAAGCTAGTCGACGAGCTCTGATGAGGATCATGGAAGGTCGCGTCAATACGTGCGTATGGCACTTGTTTTCGTGTGTTGCTCGACTAACTCAATTTGTAACAACCTCGCAAACTTGATTTAAAGAATTTTTATTAATTTAATAGAATCCTCGTTTATAAAAATATTAATTACCTTTATTGTTTCATCATTGGTAATTGCCCGTTATATCCACAAATCCTCCAAGAATTATCCACAATAAGTGCACCAAAATGATAAATTCACGCTCAAAGTGCAATGTTTCACACAAGATGCTGAAGTGCGCTGTGTATTCTCATCGTTATTTTAATAGCTGATATCGGCATGGTTTATCTGAATGCATCAAAACGCCAATCTCTTATTTAAAAATACTTCTATTTTTATCTAACGCATTTTGATTGTCGGTTCATATACATAAAAGAAGATGAGGAAACAAAAGAAATGCTTAATAGTTAGATACTGTTTGTGTCGGAGAACTATTATATATATATATATATATATATATATATATATATATATATATATATATATATATATATAATTATGTATTAGGTGTTGCGCACCTAGATAGAAATTATTTCGATTATAACCAGTAGGGTAAAATAAAGACAGAATGAACGAAACGTATAATCACATGTACATTCGTTTTGGGCTTACTGGCGACTCATTAGCAAGCTTAAAGTTTGTCACAGCGCGAAATTCTCCAGTCTTACGTACACTCTTTTCTTAACGCGATCTTTTCGAAGCAGAAAGGCGGTAGTCCGAAAAAAATGGTATAACGAAAGCAGACATTGACAGGGTAGTTAATCTGTTTCCACTTCGCTTTCGCAAAAGACAAAATTTGATATTCTTTATCCTACATAATAACAAAAAATCTGTTATGAAGAATTCTACTGCCGAGTAATTGCAGAACTGTAAGTAACGTTATTAGGTAACGAATTTGCATTTCGATGTACTATAGCATACATTGATATCCATCATGTTGGTACCATGTACCGACTAGGAAACCATAGTTTTAGTAACATGTAACTTTTCGGTGCTATAATGTTGGTATCGGTTACTAACACAATAGCCATTCTGTGAGTATCCTTTACAGACTCGGTGTATATATTATATAGTGTGAGTTAGCGTTGTAGTCGCATTGTCGAAGATTTTATATGATTTTAGCTTCACTATTGCAGATTTACACATTCGTCTAGGAGATTGTACCGTACTATTGTCCGACCTTCTATACCCAAATATATAGTGGTTAAAGGGCATAATACCGGCTTCTACTGATGAGTCGCCAGTAGGCACGAAACGAATGTGCATGAGAATATACTTTCCGTTCATGCTGGCTTTGGTTTATCCTTCTGGTCACAACTGAACTAATTTGTTACTAGGTTCCCAACACAAAATATATACCTGCACATACATTAGTTCTCCGCAACAAACAGTATTTAACTGTTATATATTTAATTGAATGATATCATAATTAGTGCTAAACGTTATAACTGATATCGATCAAAGTCAGAATGTATGAATTTGCTGGACTAGCAGGTGATTGGAATTAGTCGAAATTCCCAATTTTGGTGAACTTAGAAACCATAATGTTGGTAGCGCGTACTATATCGGCAACCATAGTGTTGGTATCGGGTGCTGAAACAACAACCATAGTGTTGGTACCATTTGCAGGGTTGGTATGTATACTGCATTTATGGTGAGTTGGCTTTAAAGTCGCATAGTCGAAGACTTTATAAGAAATTAGCTGCACTATTGCGGGGGTGTACATTCGTATAGGTGATTGTACCGTCCAACTATCCAATATTCTTTACTCAAATATATTTTGTGTGTATAGGGCTTAATGCCGTTACCCATTGATGAATCTCCAGTAAGCACGAAAAAATGCGTAAGATTATTTGGTTTAACATTCTGATTCTATTTGAAATAATTTGTTGCTTGATGCGCAACATCTACATCATCATTGCAAATATCGTTGATATCCGAAAAAAATTGTATAAAACTAGGATATCCATAAACACTTGTTTTATAAATCATTATTTATAAACATCATCAAAAAAGAAATTGAGCCTTATCCGAAAACACATGAAATATGTCTTGGTACTGTTTGAAGGAGTACACTATCCGACTAATTTACTCGAATAATTAAGGTGAGTTGATTTTTAGGTTGGCGAATACACAGGTGATAAAATAGCGAATGCGAAAAATGAATTTAAATGAGAAATTTCCTGAAATAAAACAATCAAACACTGTTTCTTTTCAAAATTGTCTTAGTACACAATGTTGGCCAGACTAGGCGGTTACTAAATAAGCGTATTCAGTTGCATTTAAAATAACCATAGCTGGAAAAGGAGATAGATTTTGGGTAATTGTTTAACAACTTGGTTATACAAACCAAACTCCATATAAGGTGAATTTCCGTCATTTTCAGAGTAACAGTGCAAAATCCTAATCCTCAACTAAACAAGCAAAAGAATTTCGTGTATTATTTGAATAAAAACAGGTCTATTGGTTGTGGTTGTGTGTTTGTGTTTGTTTGTGCATATTTGTGTATTTGCGTTCACAAGTTGTGTCTCCAGATTTCTGTTTTTGCTGTAGAATGCGTGTATGTGTTCCAAATTAGTCCCCTTACTTTCCATAAATGACAATATAAAGTGACAGAAATTACTGCCGAGTTGAATCCTAGTGAAAAAATGTCCCTTTGAAAACAGTGTTTTAAATAGGCAAATTAAAATAATTGTATGCTTCAATACACGATTTTTTTCATCAATGAAATTTTAAATGCATAGAAATGGCTAAATTAAAATGTATACATGACCTGATTACAATTAAATTAGTTTTATTGACAATACAAAAGAGCAAAATTCGTTAAAATTCCTTTTGTAAGCCTTTTGTTCTAACCTCGTATTATTTTTATTTGGCGCCTATATGGAACATAAAATTTGCTTTAATATATTTAATATTTGCAGAATGCGTTTAAATAAAAATGTTTATATTTGCGCTAGTTAATTTAGACAAGTATTTATACGTTTAAATGTTCTTTTAGTGGCGTCTAAATTCCATCTGTATTGGTAATTTGGCTAATGATGTCAAATTCATTATCATAATATACACATAGCCAATTACGTGTTCTGAATGCATCACTCCGTGCGAATGTAAATAAAATTTTATTATACCTCCTTTAGTTCAAATGATGAAGATAGATAGATCATACAAATTGATCAGTATTTTTAAAACTATGTAACGCTCACGTACGAGTTGTGAGATGTTTATCTACGAGGAATTAGGAAGGCCGTAATAATTTATGGCCTTCGATACAGCCTATTGAACGTTCAGCGACATAAGTCATGAGTGAAGAAAGAACCAGAGCAGAGTTGATTTTATTCAAGTACTTACACCTCTGATGTGTATTCGGTTGTATTATCCATGAAACAATCAGTTGGTGCAGACCTTGTGAAGCAGTATTTGTTGCGCAAACTCACAGCAACAATTAGACTAACATGAAATGATGGATAATTTAATTGTTATGCTGAGGGCCACCGAGATTCAGGCGAATTAAATGAGCAGCAAATCGAAAAGACGCATGTACTGAGAAAATGAAAGATACGTCTATTACATTCAGCAATCACGGATGATGAATTGATAACGATGCGTGTGAAAGTAGGTGTGTGCATATTTTGGTAATCAAATCGTCGATTTTATATAGGTGGTACAAAGCGCATAATTGTTTGACATTTTAGCCAATGGTATTTCAGTAATATAAGAATTTCATTGGAGGATGGCATAATATCAATTGTGGAGCATCGCGTCGGTTTTCAGAAGGAAATCAATATCTCCTAGCGAGGTTAGATTTATTATGAGAGGCAACTTGTAAACCTAGTTAATCAACTAACAGATTATATTATATAGAAAATACAATTAAACAATAATTGATTGCGCGAGTGGTGGTAACAATTCTTTAAATCAAATGTGTTCGATTGAAGTAAACACCAATCCCATTTTATTTAACCAGTCTTCGGACAACATAGCAAACCTACCGCTAGACGCACGCACTGACGCGTTTCGACCTTCCATGATCATCATGAGAGTACGCCGGCAAACTGACTAGCGAGGATCGATCCGCAATGCATATATATGGAAAGCAAAATTAGATATGTGGCTCTCACCTCTAATAGTCGACTGGTGGTAATTTGGAGTTTACGCGAATTTACAGCTGGAACAATTTTGTTTTTTTAACTAGTTTGGCCTGTAAAAAATTTCTTTTACACTACAAACAGTATAAAGTCCTTTCAAGATTCCATAAAATTGCGAGTTAGTTTGCAAAAACGTGTTCATCAAATATCCTGTCACATTAAAATATTACATAATGTTATAAAAAAATTTAAATGAGTCATTTTTATTTGATAATTCATTTTAGCGAAAATAACGAATTTTCCATGCCTTGATTAATCAGCAAGGCATACGAAACGAATTTCATTAATCCAATTAAACGAACATTGGTTGCTCGGGTGGTGATAACAATTATTATAATCAAGGTTGCGGTCTTGATATAAACACCTGACCCATTAATTACTTACATATGTCAGTATAAACTAAGAATTGTATAGTGTAGAAAAGGCAATTCATCCAGTAGACCGGTTTCGTCCTTATCGGGAACTCATCAAGTACTGGCCAGAATTTGCCGCGGACAGGATACGAACCTGGGCACGTCTGCTTCGGAATCTGGTGCTCTAACCACTGAGCTATCCTGCCGCACACTACACTACACACAATTTTCAGTTATATACTAACTAATGTAACTTGGTTAGTCAATTTTTCCTTTAGGTGGAGCTCATATGGCATCCATTTAGACCCAAAGTTCCAACTAACCATGCCCAATCTGTCATTACTGAACAGACACCACATTACATGGGGAAGTGGTATTGAAATGAACATTTATATAATTAAACGAACATTAATCCAAGTTTACCCAAAATAAACATATTTAAGACGTATACGACAAATGTTCATTTCTCAAACTAATTATTAGGTTAACGTATTTAATTAATTCTATCTTGAGTAGCTTTATTTTTGTGCAAAATGATCTTGAATAAAAATTTTACACCATTATACATCTGCAGAAACAAATCGGTTCCCAAATTTGAACGGTGAGGTTAACATCGGTCGGATTATTATTGATCAGCTTTTGTGTTTCATTGTCTTCAACTCGTTTCTGGAATGATAAGCGAAAATTTAGCTAATTCGCGAAAAGACTGAATTCATTATCACGTTTAACGAATGTTTTTCCGAATAAAAAATTCAAAGTTAAACAAGAATAATTTAAGAAAGCAATTTTTTATTATTGATGCTGAAATATTTCCTCTTTAACAATCTATTTATTGAACTATTAAAGTTTTACGGTTTTCAAGCAGCGTTTTTGAGATTGTTGAGTTATCAAGCTATTGTAGATTAATTAAACGAACATTGGTTGCGCGGGTGGTGATAACAATTATTATAATCAAGGTTGCGGTCTTGATATAAACACCTGACCCATTAATTACTTACATATGTTAGTATAAACTAAGAATTGTATAGTGTAGAAAAGGCAATTCATCCAGTAGACCGGTTTCGTCCTTATTGGTAACTCATCAAGTACTGGCTAGAATTTGCCGCGGACAGGATACGAACCTGGGCACGTCTGCTTCGGAGTCTGGTGCTCTAACCACTGAGCTATCCTGCCGCACACTACACTACACACAATTTTCAGTTATATACTAACTAATGTAACTTCGTTAGTCAATTTTTCCTTTAGGTGGAGCTCATATGGCATCCATTTAGACCCAAAGTTCCAACTAACCATGCCCAGTCTGTCATTACTGAACAGACACCACATTACATGGGGAAATGGTATTGAAATGAACATTTATATAATTAAACGAACATTGGTTGCGCTGGTGGTGATAACAATTATTATAATCAAGGTTGCGGTCTTGATATAAACACCTGACCCATTAATTACTTACATATGTCGGTATAAACTAAGAATTGTATAGTGTAGAAAAGGCAATTCATCCAGTAGACCGGTTTCGTCCTTATTGGGAACTCATCATGTACTGGCCAGAATTTGCGGCGGACAGTTGTTTTCCACAAAAAATGGGGTAAATTGTTACTCTATAATGAAAGTAAAATTAATAATCTTTAATATAACTGTTAATGCGGTTTTTTACTTACTAGGTTATAGAATTCACATTCAAAATGCTAGTCACATAGAGAGTGTTTTGTTCGGTAGAATTTCGTCAGCATGTAAAATTACGATTATGCACCCTTCGGGGATGATGATTATATGTATGTTTCAGCTTATCAAGCAATAATTAATTATATTTATGATAATATATAAGTGTTATCATAAAGAAAATATTGTCGATTCTTAAAGTAAACAACTTTTTGCATCGTTTGGATAATATGGATCTCACGGGTATCATGATGGCGAAGATGAAGGAAAATAAGCTTGTTGTACGAATCAGACGATTTATCTCCAATTTACGATTAAAAAAGTGCCACGGAGGAAGTTTCAGATCTTAAATCAATAAGGCGTTAAATCAATAAGAAAAAGACTGGCATTAGGATACTTACTCAGTTATCCGTCATATTTTATGACCATATCATCTGTATCGTAGGAACTTGAATCAATTAAAACTTGATTTAAATGGAAATCCTTATTATGGCAGAAAAATAACATAGAGATTGCATTAATCATACGTCAACAAATATTCACTGCTAAATTGTACCCATTTAAGCTAATCGGAAAAATGATAATGGATATCGGTTGACGATCATTATATGAGACGGAGCAACGAAGAATCGATGAAACAGAATAATTAGAATCAAACATAGCAGAGAGGAGAACTATTTTTCTTAAATTATCGCATAGGATTCGTTTAAGAGAGTACCTGAAAATCATCGTTTAGCCTCCGAACTAAAGAGGGAAAATTGTGGCATTTTCTAAAATTCCACACGAAAGTTGTCTACCTATGTGTGTGGTTGAAAACATGCAAAAACAAAATAGAGCAAGAAGATGGCAACTTGAACTTATTTCAAGTATGTACATGTTAAATGTTCTCAAATTCTATGCCACTCAGTCAAAATAAGAAAGAGAATTAACTTACTTGGTTGTCGACATATGTGAATATGCAACCATAATATTATTAATGATGATTAGAATAACTAAATCTATGTGAGACTATTTTTATTAAAAAGCGATGTAAGAGTCATTTTTCTATGCGAAATGCAGTACCAAAATATTACATAAAGTTTGGAAACAAAGAGAATTAGAAAATTTTGTTAAAATTAGCCAATATATATATATATATATATATATATATATATATATATATAAGAACAAAACAACGTACTCCATGGAATAACATTTATTAATAAATCTTATTTCTACCAGTATCTACAGCCATTGTTCTGGATTCGTTAGTATATTCGTTCATCCAATCCCACTGTACATTTGTTGTAACCAATCTCCTCTTCGTTATTCTAGCCTTTGTTTTGCGCAATTTAGACCACTCCTTTTGCGTAACGTCATTTGGTGTGTCATCGCTTTCATTGTAATTGCGTCCGTAATTGATGTATGTGTCGTATTTTGCGAAGCGTTGGCTATTTTTAAAGGCATGTCAGTTATGTCTTTGTTTCAGTCCAATTTAATTTCTTTTTGAATTATTTTCTGCACGTTTAATCAGGGCTTCAGCTTATTAATTGCAATAGCTTCAAAAGCCAGAAGCATTTTCTCTGTATATATATATATATATATATATATATATATATATATATATATATGTACGTGAATATATATGTATATATATATATATATATATATATATATATATTTATATATTTGTACTGTCATTATTAACAATAACCGTATTATTTTCTTGTTTTTTTCTATTCAATATATTAATTGTGTTCCAAGTGCTCTTGTAACACTCATCAGCATGTTTTTTGCATCAAATTCTATAGTTTAAAAAATAATTGAGTGGTTTGTTCTCTCAGGAGATAATTTGCTTCTGAATTTATAAATTTTAAATTTGTAGCCTTATTAGTTCTAGTATTTACAAACCAATCATCAACGCATTTGAATAGTATTTCGTATTACAATTTCCTTTCTTTATCTGTTGAATATACTATTGATTGCTATATTTTACATTTTGATAAAGGCATTAATTTATGTTTAAATTGTTGTATTATGATGTAGTAAGTGTGTAGGCTACACAAAGAACATAGACCAGACACTTGTACAGTTAAACGAACATTGGTTGCGCGGGTGGTGATAAAAATTATTATAATCAAGTTTGCGGTCTTGATATAAACACCTGACCCATTAATTACTTAAACATGTCAGTATAAAATAAGAATTGTATTGTATAGAAATGGCAATTCATCCAGTAGAAAGAGTTTCCAATAAGGACGAAACCGGTCTACTGATGAATTGCCTTTTCTACACTATACAATTCTTAGTTTATACTGACATGTGTAAGTAATTAATGGGTCAGGTGTTTATATCAAGACCGCAACCTTGATTATAATACTTGTACAGTAAGATTGACGGGCGATTACTGAGGTTCACTTTTATGCCTATAGTCGTGTATTTTCTATATTAATTCAGTGAATAAAATTTATAGATAAATGCACGTATAGGTCACACACGCTCTTTGTCATTAAGCATTTCGAGTAAATTTAAAAACTTAACTGGAGCTTACGAAATTTACATTTTGCATTATTAGTGGTACATATTGGTTTTTATAAGCTGTCCACTACAAGAAATAATCGGAAATGGGTATCAGCATTATTTTAATATAAACTATATATATATATATATACATATATATATATATATATATATATATATATATATATATATATATATAAAATAAAGAGTGAGTTAGCGTACAAGTCGCATTGCCGAGACCTTTTATGACGTTAGCTTCATGTCTGCAGGTTTTCATGTTCGTCTGGGAGTCTGTACCGTCCTGTTTTCCAACCTTCTTCACCCAAATATAAAGTGGTTAAAGGGCGTAATACCGGCTCCTACTGATGAGTCGCCAATAAGCACGAAATGAATGTGCATGAGATTATACTTTCCGTTCATGCTGTTTTTTGGTTTATCCCTCTGGTCATAATTGAAATAATTTTTTTACTAGGTTCACAACACCTAATAAATACCCCAATGGTTCATTGTATGGTTGAATTGTATAAAGATGTACAGGAATTAAGATGAAGCAGAATCAGGAAAATGATGGAAGAAAATCCGAATTAATTAATAAATGTGTTTCAGTAGAGGGACTCACTTTACGCGAGCGAATTCCCAAATATAATTGACGAAAAATAAAGCATGTGCCTAGTAAAAAGTTTTTATATGATATTTTGAATGGTTTCGTCAGGACATTGTCAACACAGGTAAATACCTTAATCTTGGAGTTAGGCATAATAATGTCAAGAATTGATGAAAAAATAAATGATGGTTTCGCACAACCTGGAGTATTTAGTACTCCTCCAAATAAACCAGTGGCTGTGAATGAAGCAATGCGATAAATAATAAAAGTCGGCGTTACTGAGCTAGTTACATCTGTGTTTTGTGCCGCTATGGTTTATGAAACAAATATTGAAATCGTTTTCACCGACCGGATGCAGATTTCTGGCAATTGTACGCGGTAACCAAATGGACCCATATCCCACGCCAGCCCTGCGCGATCTTGTTCTGCAGTTAGTGGCAGGCAAGTGGCTTGCGGCATATAATTTTTTAACAGAGCATTTGGCAAGTTGGCGTTCCGTGCTTGTACCGGTGAAATGTAGCCGTACAAGTGCCGAAAAGCCATTTGCAAATCGCCAAATGTTTTACAAAGTATAATAGACCCATTCGTGTTGGATTTAACTTGCACATCCGCATAAGCTAACAACACCTATATATAATCAACTACCAAAACCCATAGCGCTGTTCGCCGTAGAAGATATAGAATAAAGCTGTAGAATACCGTTGACATTTTAAATTTGGAATAGTGCAGAATGTGTGGTACGTGTTTTTCTTCAACCATTGAGATTCGGCCGATGCGTGTATGCCTTTAAATTCGAACGTAACGTCTACCAAGAGACATTTGGTGTCTCGAATCAGAAAAGATTTACGACGTTTTATTGTAATGATGAATTTCTATATTCCATACATCTTGGAGATTGCGGTTAACCAATAATCCTTCTCCCAGTTAGCCTGTGCTAAATTACCACTTCCTTGGACGGAGAAGGACCAAACAGCGCAATTCCAATACAATCATAAATGGGAAGACGCAAGTATTTTGATGTTTCTAGTGATTAGCATGTCAATTGCAATAGACGCTACAGACATTGGCCGAGGAGCAGTAAAAAATCGACAGATTTACAGAGCATTATGCAAATAACACTCTCATTAAAGCGGAGCAATAGCATATTGTCTTTACCAGTCAAATATCTGCTGCGCATTGGCGTTCATTAGTTAGTTAAAAAAAACGTGTAAATAGAGCTATTGAAGAATTAGAGGAATACGATGTAACGACCCACCATCGAGTCGGTGTCGAGAATTCAGCGTCTGATGTGCTCAGCAGATATCTGAATTTCGAGTAAACTCTCGAATAAAGGTTTCCGAAGAACAGAGCAATGACGCCACATGCACAGATCTAGTTATCCAGCAAAAACCGACACGGTACAGTACTAATGGCCAAAATCCCTCCAATCGGAATTAGTGGTTTTTGGCCTGAAATACTTGGAAATTCCGGCGCTAAACGAAACATTACAGTCGCGATTGTCTTGGCCCGGCATGCCAGAGACGTTTCGTAGTTATGGTCGACATTACATGTCAGCGTTGTAAGCCACAAAAGCGGCAAAATTTCTCCCCGATATCATCCGTTGACACTGAATGAAACCAATTTTAGTAAATCGCCTGAGGGAAGGCCTGCCTTTATCGCCTATCGTGATGGACTATGTGTAATTCCATAGAAGATAAGTAAACGCGATGGGCCTAGTTTGCATCATTAAAGCCAATCACAGCAGAAAAATCAAAGAGTGTTGAAAAAAGAGCAGATTCAGTTAATCAGAGCTCACAGTTTTGATTGATGGAATAAAATCAGTGGTGAAAGAACTTTGACATAAAGCATAACCATGCTGCAACTTATCACCCACAGGCTAAAGCGACGCCTTTGAGAGCAAACCGGACGATAAGATGTTGGTGCCACGACTACCCAGGATCATGGTGAGGCAAATTATAATCGGCCGATCAAGCTATGCGGTTTGAAAAATTAACAACTCCAGGATTTGCTCTAAAATCGATAGTTTAGGGAAAATAGATACGAGTGGCAGACAGGCCCGTAAACCTAAAGCTCCACGAGCACTGAGGCGTAACAAATATTCAGGAGCGCCTACAACGGCTAACTCGAACTGTGAACGCGATTCATTAACAAGCATATGCCCAACGATCTGCTTGCATCCACGCAGACGTGTGATAGTTTGAAAGGGTAGGTATGGAGATTGTCTTCACAGATACGTATATTAACTGCTCAGTTAGGCATAATTAAGTCAATACTGGATGAAACAGTAATTGTGAACAATGAAGAAACCCGTGTAAATGACCTCAGCGGCATGGGTAATCTTAATATCTCTCTCAAAATTGCCTGTGTTTCTTGACGTAATATGTAGCGGGTGTAACGCGTATTCCAGGCTCATACTGATGAGTCTGTACTTGATATTATACCTTTTGGTAAATGCTGAATTTGGCATGTCTCTCTAGTTCAGTTTCATCCAGCTTGTCAATAAGTATACAATGCATGAATGAATATATAATTGGTTTCTGTAATCGAAATTATATAATAATATGTTCAAGTTTTCATCAGGAGAATCATTTTCTTTTATTTTGCTTTTATTAGCAGTCATGCTGCTTTTGCAACCGCATTATGCATTTATTCGCGATTTAAATAAGGAAAATTAAACAGTATGGCCGTCGAGTTAAATAATACCTTTAGGTCTAAACAATTATTGTTTTTAAATAATTGCTGAGAAAGAAGTTCAACGTGTAATTAAGTTATACAAATTAAATTTAAATATCTACACAAATTAAAAAATTCTGATTATCTATCAGTTTATACCTGAAAGGCAAGTTACATTTAAAATGAGGTAACACGCGGTTTGAGTGACTTTGATGAATTCCAACTGCGCAGTTAATCGAAATTTAATATTTTTAATGCTAAATATTGTCGGTCGAATATCTGAATAACGATGTGTTAAATAAATAGTCGTTATTACGATTAAGATGAGTTAATTTGTTTCTAACCAGAATTATTACACGGATATTTGTTGCCTTTATTTTCATAACAGCGAGTTATGTATATTGTATATTTATGAAGGATATTCTCTGCAATTATTTATCGCAACAAGTTGGGAAACTTTTGGCTAGACATTTACTTTTTAATCCTTATCTATCATCAGCAAATATTATAGTTTAACAATATTTTCGTTCATACTCTAAGAAACTAATTTTTTATTTAATTTAGTTCTCCGCACAAATGCAAATTTCACAATCAGTCTTAGGATTAGCTCACTTTCAGATTTTTCTTCAAGAAGTCAATTTGGAAATGTGTGCACTTCCTAATAATGTCGTTATTGTCCTCCTATGCTTAAACTTTTGCATAGTAAGAGTTTAATAACCAGTTTAAGACTTAAAATTATTCTTATAGATTTATTTTAACATTTGATCATAGACTTCCATAAACTACATTTGCCAAAATTGCCTAACGACATTTTACATAATAGCGAAGCGCACTTAAAAATAAATGAATAAAAACATTGGTGGTATTTCGTAAATTATGTTTAATAAATAAATTGATATTAAATCTATTTTCAATAAACTGTCCTCGTACGATCTTCGTTTACCTCAAATACGCACTAAATTGATCCGTAGCATGAACGAAGTAAATCTGAAATTAAATTTTTTTAATATTGATTTAATTCTCTCCGCATTTTATCGGAGGTTGGAATAGTCAAAATGAGAATTGGACGATAAAAATATGTTAAATTTATAATTTAAGTATAAAATCTTTTTCATATAGAGACATATTTAAACGTCGCTAAACACTACTGATTTAATACGATTTTCTCACGATGAAGATAATTACAATTAATCCTCAAATTTAAATATTCTGGTGCTCCGTGTCTGCTCATGTTTATATACCTTAATATTGCTTTATTAGATCGTCGAATTTAAATCTTCAACAAGTAGATATATTCAAATAATTGGAAAAACGTTATATATATATATATATATATATATATATATATATATATATATATATACCACAAAATGTTTAAAAGATACCTAAAGTCATTGTTTCATAAGGTATTTGCCTTAATGTTTTTCAATAAGTAAAAGCGTCTTTTTTCAGCACTCACTGAGAACATTTTTCTCCTGCGAGAGTTCACAATTATGAAAATAACTATCAACCATGTAATGAAGCATCATTATTTTTCACCTTTAATGGCTTTGTCTTCATAGTTATTTCATAAAATATTGGAAATAAAATGAAACATCTATCGTTATTCTAAAATTTGAGCTTGTAAACGCCCCGGCTGCAAGTAAATGCCGTACGATGTTACAAAATAGTAAACAAACCGTAGATAATGAGAGACAGGTACTGTGGGTAGCCCTTATCAGAGCCGGAATTGCGTATTCCAGCGAGTGCCCAGAAAGTTTGGTAGTGCTTCAGCGTCTAGAACTTCTCCTAGGCATTTGAAGCCGGCTCTGGTTGATTGGCTGGTGCTGCTTCGTGTTGCTGCACCGGGATAAATATAGCTGTAACCAGAGAGGTGAGTGTCTGTTCAAAGGCTCAGAATTTTCTTGTTGAAGATCTGCGGCAACACCGGTGTGGTTGGCACACGTAGAAGTCCAATTAAAAAATAATCAATCACGTACGACAAGTTGTGCAGCAACAAGAAGATTGGCGTGACTGAAGTACAAGTGACTAGGTGACACATCGTGATAAAAGCAAATCAAGAAGTCAGTGAAGTTAAACAGTCGGATAGAGAGAGCGACAGCAATCCCGCGTAGCGCACAGGACGGAAATGTCAAGTGCATGAATGATGTATGGCGAATGCACCGCGCTTATATACTTCTGCAGGCGCAAGGTCACACGCCATTGGTTAACGGCAATTTTTGCTTGTTTTAATTGGTACCGCGTAATGAAATTTTAATTTCCTTTAGGACATTTGTTGGCGAATTATTCTGAGCCGTTACATCACTTTCCTCTCTGAAAGAAATTTCCCTCGGTGAGGCTTAATAGGTAATGTGAGGCAGAGTTCGAACCCAGCAACTGCCCATTACTCTGCCCATAGTTAATCAAAATGAATGGTAATGCTGGACCATTGCATTATTGTCGTTGCTTCAACAATGATATTATGCCAAATAATCACTAGGAATTGCTACAAAACATGTTAGATGTAGTGGCCCGTCATACCACGTGAAGCAAAATATGGTAATTTGAGGTTTAGAGAGACACAGCGCGAAAATTACAAAGTGGGTTGCCACTGAAGTTGCCAGGTTAAAGATGAAATTTGGGCAGGCTGGATCGCCGTCAATGAGTTGAATTCGGCCAAAGGAGCTAGTGTGTACTCGATGTTGTGGTCTTGATATTCGGAGAGAGTGTGCACTGTGCAACTGATGAAATTGAGATATGCATTGAAAGTAGCCTCTATCATTATATGAAGCCGATGACGACTTAGTGTTGCTACAAAAGGCGTTAGCTCTAAGTAACTGGTTATATCAAAATAGGCAATGTGAGCTCCAGTGCGAGCAATACGTTGCACCAGCAGAATGTAAAAAAATATATATGTAAATCAAATGGTAGGGACAAAAGGTGTACTCAAACATTGTCACAGAGGTGGTATAATACCGAAGAACCGTTAAAAATGCTACACAATTGTTAGCTAAGAAAAACTGTTTATTCCGCGTAGGACAAGTGAGTGTGAGAAAGATAATGATTCATGTGGATCCGTAGAAATCAATTCGCGTGAAATGGGGCGCAAATGATGCGCAAAAAGTTTTGTGGGTCATCCTTTGCGGGTAGTAGACGTGGGAGCTGACTAGGCAGGCGTAGGTCCATACCATACAAAAGTTGTGACGCAGAGGTTTTAATAGATTCACGTTTACGGGAACGCATATCAAGTAGGACCAATGGTAATGCATCAACACCGTTTCCATTAATGGACAAGGATGCTAAATCTGCTTTGAGTTCCCTATGCTTTATTTCTACCATACCGTTAGACTGGGGCTGGTAGGCAGTCGTCTGGCGTTAGGTGCATCCCATGAACCGCAAGGTTGTTTTGGATCGATCCGTTGAGAAGCAAGTGCCTCTAAAGTTATTGACCTCGTTGTGCTATCCACGCATTGATGAAATAGTTAGTGACTTCGTCTGCAGAAATGGTGCCAAAAGGTAAAGCCGCAGGCCATTGCGTAGGTAGCTGAAACCTTGAATCGTTGTCAGATGAACTATGTCAATGTGGTCGATGGCTGGGCATGAAGTATTTTGGAAATTTTTCAACTAAGAACGAAAGTGCCGTGTGATCTTGTTTTTCTGGTAAATAACACACTCGGAGACGCATCGTTCAGCGTTCTGCTTGAGCATGAAACCCCAGAAACAATCTGTAAAATGTCTGACAGTCGCCAGGTTTCCTGGGTGAGAAATTGAGCAAATTGAGTCGAAAACATTTCTCTGGAGGCTAGTCGGCGGAACTGGTTTTTTGGGCTGCGTAACCGTGAAGTAAACAATGGGTAAACCTTCCCAGAGTCGGCATACGAAATTGGTTGGGTGACGAGCTACTGATCTCTTAACGTGAGTATCACTACGCTGTTCTGTTTGCTGAAGGAATGGCGTTAGTGCAGATTCCCTAACAGTCATGGAGTTGACTATGAATGGCGACGATGAAGGTGGCTGTAGCGAGACGTCTGGCCTGAAAATTGCGTCTGCAATGAAGGTTCCTTCGCCCTTGACATGAAAGAAGGCAAATTGCCATTCGCTCAGACGTGACAGCTGTCTTTCTACTCTGGCAGGGTCATTTACGACAGTAGATGTCGCGTTTCGAAGTACGCAAACTAATGGTGCATGATCTTCTGAAACAACAAATATGTTGCTGCCAATGATGTTGATGAAGTGGCGCACTGCGTCGTGGATGGCGAGGAGTTCTCGACCGAAATTGTCGTGTCGTGTTTCTACTGGTTTGAGAGTACGCGAGTAAAAACATATAGGCTTCCGAACTCCGTCGCCGTCTTGTTCCAATGTGGCCCCAATAGCAAACTAAGAAGCATCTGCTGTGAGTAGAATTGGTCTGTGGAAATCTGGATGCGTTCACATTGTAGCATTTGCTAACGAGTTGATGGCGAGACGAAGTAGTTCTTCGACTTCAGGTGATCAAGAAATGATGGAGTTACAGCTAAGTCCTTTTCAATTCCGCAGGTGCCTAAACAACGCATAATGTTGTCTTGATAGGCCGGTAAAGGCACTTGCAATAGTAGTTATGGACCCCAAAATTTTCTGCGTCTCAATTGCCGTCTTTGGTGACTTGATAATCTTGATAGAATTTGCCTTCGACGGCAAAGGTTAAATAACTTGTGACGTAATACGATGCCCTAGAAAATCTACGGATGCAGTTGCAATCTGCGTCTTTTCACAATTGATCTTGAGTTCGTGGTTGGATAAGTGTGAGAGGAAATTTCGTAAACGCTTGGCATGAAATTCTAGGTCTGGACTGGAAACCATAATGTCATGGAGATATGACACACAGTAAGCGGCGTCGTTGCGGAGTATGTTGTCCATGAATATTTGAAATGTCTGAGTAGAACACTTGAGACCAAAATGCATGTTGAGGTATTCGAATAGGACAAATGGAGTAATGACCGCAGTCTTTTCAATATCTTCTGGCGCTACTCGGATGTGATAGTAGGCTTTTGTGAGGTCAATCATTGAGAAGTAATTGCTACCGCTGAGTTTTTCGTGTTAGGTGTTTATATTAGGAATGGGATACGCATCGGATTGGATCACTAAATTTAGATTGCGATAATCTCGACAGACTGTACGTCGGGTTGATTTTGAGTCTAAGGGCAGTGGTGACGCCCATGAACTTTCCGATAGTCTGATTATTCCCTCTTCCAAGAGTTTTGAAAAATCCTCTTGGGCAGCTTTGAGCTTAGTAGGGGGGGGGTAGCGATCGCATTTTGAGTGCAAAAGGTTGTTCTGCTGAGACGATATAGTGCATCGTGTTGGAGACTCGTAGATCGAACAGCGACTTGTGCTCTCGAAGAGCTGCTGAATGATGAATTAGGGTTGGCTGGATGACCTGTAACTCCAAACGCTCGGAGGCAAGCGTCCAAAAACTTTGCTCAAGTCCGGTGGAGGGGTCGAAGATCTATTTATTGGCAAGATCAACAACGAGTCGATTTTTCAACAGGAAATCAATGCCTATTATGTTGTGTGACACCTTGGCGATGATGAAGTTGTGAGAAAATTCACATCTTAGACCAATGTTGAGTGTGCGGTGCCGGCAACCATAAGCAGGAATGCGCTTCCCTGTAGGTGTTGCAAGTAAAACGCATAGAGACATCTCGACCCTGGAATCGCATTTGAAAGCTGAAACTGCTGCACCTGTGTCTACAATGAATTATTCGCCAGTTCTGCAATCGAGAAGATGCAGAAGTTCGTTGGGTTGTTTGGCCGGATCATCAAAATATTGCGGGGAACTAGATCGCCGCCTCCTGTTATTCCGTGTCTGGGTTTGGAAAATTGATCGTAAGCTCACTTGATTCAGCTCAGATTTCCCTATGGCAACACCGTGGTGGCTGGCACAAGTAGAAGTCCGATTAATAGATAATCGATCACGTATGACTGGTTGTACAGCAACAAGAAGATTGGCGTGACTGAAGTCCAAGTGACTAGGTGATACTGCGTGATAAGCAAAAATCCAGAAGTCAGTGTAGGTAAACAGTCAAATAGAGAGACCGACTGCAATCACCCGTAGCACGCAGAGAAGAAATGTCAAGTGTGTGATGATGCATGGTAAATGCACCGTGCTTATATGCTGGTGAAGGCGCGAGGTCGCACGCCATTGGTTAACTGCAAATTTCGCTTGTTTAAATTGTTACCGCGCAATGAAATTTGAATTTCATCATATGTCGGCAAATTAATCTGAGTCGTTACAAGCCTAATTTTGGAACGTTGAGCTAGATCGCCATGATCATACTTTAAATGATTTAAAATATTTTTATTTACTTGGTTCTCTCATTTGCCAACTTCATTTAAAATCGGCTTCAAGAATGATTAATCTTTATATAAAATTGAGTTTAACCCGATTATGTTTTGCTGTAGAACATACGTGTGAGGCTTCAAATACGTGTTGCGCAATTGCGGACACGTATTAACCATTTTGTTTCAAGCTGGCGTGTAAGTTTCAATGTTCTTTCATTCAAGTAATTTACCGTCTGGTTGATCGGCCTACGTAAGTTGATCGACAACTTACGCATGTATATTGGTAAATTATATTTAATGCCGACAATAACGGCTATTTCTCTTTAATTTCTGGTAAACGCGAATGTGCTACCGTAAATACTATACGTTGTTCAGCTACATTAAATGTGTGTGTTAATGCCGCTTCATATTTATTTTCTGCTATTCGAGAAACTGCGTCCCCATGAAATGGGATGTTCAGGTAGACTACTTAATTTTCTGGTCTGAAATACGCATGTTTCTGTTTACTTTGACTCTTAATATTTGCTTCAATTAATTGTCTAGTATAGCCATTACACATTAAGTCATTAACTGCTTTATTATATTCGTTGTCTTTTGAATCTAGACTAGCAAACTCGTCAATTTTTGAAAATTAGCTACGAACAGTTAATAAATATTCTTAAAATCAAGTTTGCGAGCTTGAAGTAAACACCAATCCCATTTAATTTAATAAATATGTTATTTATTGCACGTGTAACCCATTTTGGATTCATGCAAATAATAAATTCACTTAGGAATGGAAAGTTATCCTTCTGCAAATGTTAAGATTGCTATTGATTTGGACGCACGAATATGAACATCAGTATCATTGCGGACTTGAAAACCTTGGAGAAAACCATCAGCATAATTCTGCATATTCTCTTCACTCTTCCTTGGAGTAGGAAAGTTAAGGGATTTGAATAGCAGTTACGGGATTTGAATTTCAGTTATTGAATTTGAAATGCAGTTATTGTATTTGCAAGGCTGTTGCGGGATTTCAAATGCAGTTACAGTTTTGAAAATGCAGTTACATGGATTTGAAACGATATACAAATCTGGAGTGGCATTCGAGTATGAGAATAAAAACATCTAAGTAACGGAATTCTGGGGAAAATCTTTAAACAAATAGATGTTATCCCCCGACACATTGATCGCTTATATTTTGTCGTTTTTTTCGATTTTAAAGAAATAAGCCTAACTGTGAACCGATTAAATTACGCCAATGTATGTTGACACATGTTGTATTGATATTATATATAATGGGCTTAAAAATAGTAGATAAAAAAAAATATTTGTGCAGATGTTTTTGAAGCTCCTTGCAGAACATTAGCATAAACCTAGAATCTTCAATTCGGCAACAAAGAACGCAGATTTTATTTACAACTACATTAAAAAGTGAGTAATATTTTATCACATCAGGATCATAAATACAAGGATAATTTTTTCCAAACCCCAAAAATGTACGAATTTTTTTCTTGAATGCCAAGTATCTGAAAGACATAGAATGATATATATATATATATATATATATATATATATATATATATATATATATATATATATATATGAAATCTTTAGAAGCAGTTGCCCTAATATTGGTAATTAATTATTTATCGTGTTATTTTAAACACGATGAAGGAAATGCAAATAAGAGTTTTAGCTTCCGAATAAATTGAAAAGTTTCTACTCCATCAGATGTTAATTAGTCATATGTATTTAAATTTTATATTGAAAGACATTAAAAAATGACACTATCACATTTAGCAGCACAAATGCTGATGCACACTGAAGGCAAATTTAAAAACGCGACGTCTGATTGCTATGTCCTCTCATGAGAAAGCATACGAATTTCATTAATGCTAGACAAGCATACGTTAAGACAAAGCAATTAAAACAGATGTTTATCACATTATCGGTTAAACAATGCTGTAATGAATAATCAGCGTTCTACGTAAACAGTACAATTAGGATTGCTTCGGCTTACTGCCAACTGTAAAATCCAGAGCGAAACGAAAACTAGTTAGGATTTAGAAAACATTAATGCGAACCCATACATGGTTGAATTTAAATTACTATGCTAATAAAATATAAATTTTTTGGTCTGTAAATATATATGTATAAACTGAATGACAACGTTTTATTAAATTATTATTGTTATAATATTACATATTATTCATATAATAAACTGTCACTATTATGCTTGAAATTAGTTACAGTATTAGAATGGAATAGAATAGAATATCTTTATTTGGATTCAAACCACACATGTTCTATCAAATAATAAAAATTGGAAAATGTTTAATTTAAAAAAAGATAAGTAAATCTCACTAGTTGTACTGTACAATATATCAATATCAGAAAGTTCGGCTGTAAAGAATAATAGATTCATCATCAAAAATAGGAAAAAATAAGGTATAATTCGAGTGTAACATTATGCAAAAAATGAGAACCATGACTAGCAATTGATTGTATGTATTGTTGACTAACATGATGATATAATGCATAACATTTCAATTTTAATAATACAAAACTTGGAAATAAAAATCTCAAGAAATTCTGTTTCCGATAACAATTATCCTTGTCTTTTATTCAACCATGAGAAAGTATTATCATAATCAAAATAAAAAATATCAGCAGGATTGTAGACTTTTTCTAGTTCAGTAGATA
Source organism: Eudiplozoon nipponicum (assembly GCA_029291075.1). Classification (NCBI taxonomy): domain Eukaryota; kingdom Metazoa; phylum Platyhelminthes; class Monogenea; order Mazocraeidea; family Diplozoidae; genus Eudiplozoon; species Eudiplozoon nipponicum. Next base: position 107,158 of record JAQBSW010000494.1, read on the forward strand.
AAATTTAAAAGACATCTTAGATGGAGGCGTTTCTCTAAGCCCTTTGGCAATTGGTTATAAATTTTGTAGATTTTCGAAAAAGAGAATAACTTGCTCGCAACATTCCCCACCAAAGGAGGAGATATTGCCAAATGTCCAGATCTAGTTCCAACTTCATGACTCTTTCTTATTGGATTCATATAGGCACCAGTCCACTGGTTCAAATGGAAAACTTTTATGCAATAGCACATCCTCCGAAACCATAAAGTTTGCAGTGATACAAACTGTAATCTAGAGGCGTATATAGTGCAGGAGATAGGACTAATTTGTTTCACAACTTTTCTTTGTACAGCTTCTATCTTATTGGACAAACCCTTTTTTAATAGATTCCAAGTAGCGACAGCATATTCTAGTATCTGTCTAATCCATATTATATACATTTTAAGTTTTATGTCATTCGATAAGATATTTCGATTTATTAGTGCCCATCTTTTCTTTGCACTGCCTACTATCCTTTCAATATGTCTCTACAGAAGCTGTACATTGAATAGTTAAGCCTAAATCCTTTTTTTCTTGCATAAGTTTAATCTCAAACACATCATTAATCACAGCATCATGAAATTAAACATAATTATAGTCTGTTTCGTTACCTATTGTTAAAGCTCTCGTCTTTTTATTGTTTATTCTCAGCCCTAGCGTAATAAAATATCTACTGAAATCATGCAAATCTAATGTCACATTATTTTTGGAGAATTCGACATTTTTTGGATCAATTGGAAAGATTATTTTTAAATCATCAACGAATTTGCAAACTCGACCGTTAAGGATCTTAGTTTCCAAATGTGCAAATACGATTTTAAATAAAATTGGCCCAAACTTGATCCCTGTGGAATTCCACCTGTTACTCTTTTCGATTTTGATATCAAATCGTTTACTTGAATACTCATTCTTCGATTATATAAATAGTATTTAAGTAATCTAAAAATATTTGGATCAATATTCAATAAACTAATCGCATTCAAAATAGCATCAAAAGATATAGACTCAAAAGCTTTTGAGATATCTATAAATACAATTAATGCATCTAACTTATTCTCATCTAATGTAATTACATGTTTCCACATAGAAAGCATATTAGTAGTTGTCGATCTAACTTTCGTAAAGCCATGTTGACATATATCAAAATCAGCCGGCAACATGCGTTCTAAATGATCTAGTATCAATCGTTCTATTATCTTCAAAAACGAAGGGATAATAGAGATTAATCTATAATCACTGGCGCACGTTGGCTTACTTACTTTTGGCAACGGTTTAGCTACAATCGTTAGTATATCGATTGGTAATTTCCCATTCCTCAAAATTATATTTATAAAGTTGCAGAGCGCATTCATAAAATTTAAAGGTAATTGAAGCAGGTTATCAATCGAAATACCAAGGTGATCTTTTTGTATTTTTGATTTTATTTTTAACATTAATTTTATCAATGCATCACTGTCAATAACAAGTCCTGGTTCCTGGTCTCCCGAAGGATCAGGTAGATCCATGAAATTGCTTTCATTCTGTGGATTACATATCAAATTGCCAAATACTTCATCCAATTCACAGAGAAATTCATACTCAGTTTATTAACGATTATATATATATATATATATATATATATATATATATATATATATATAATTCAAAAAGAAATTAAATTGGACTGGAACAAAGACATAACTGACAGGCCTTCAAACACAGCCTACGTTTCGCACACCCATTAATTACAGACGCAATTACAATGAAAGCGATTACACACCAAATGACGTAACGCAAAAGGAGTGGTCTAAATTACGCAAAAGGATTTGTCTAAATTACGCAAAACAAAAACTGACATAACAAAATGGGGATTGGTTACGAAAAATGTACAGTTGGGATTGGATGAACGAATATACTAACGAATCCAGAATAATGGCTGTAGATACTGGTAGAAGAGAGATTTATTAATAAATGTTATTCCATGACGTACGTTGTTTTATTCTCATATTTTAAAGAATGGTGAAACTGGTTGCAATAAATTTATTGAAATACCGTGGTCACCCTATTCCACGAAAGACTATTAATGCATATATAAATATATATATATATCCCATTGAAAAAATTTATTACAGATTAAGCAGATCAGTTTCCATAAGGACAAATTACATCATGATCACAACCTTGATTTAAATAATATTTGGATGTGTTTTTCTTCTATTGCATTCTTATCTGGAAATGTACCATTAAATAAAATTATTTAACTTATGTGTCTATAATTCTGGGAGCAATTTTTCAAATTTTATATAGTGTTAAGCGCATTTGGAAAGGCTGCTTTATTTGTTTTGTTCCATTGATCAATTAATATGTTACAATCGATTATACAGACAATAGGATGGTCTGGGGATGGGTTAGGTTTTGGCTGCGACCATTGCCGGAGTTTGTATGTGCATGTCAGGGGAAAAGAAGTCTGTACTACAGAAAGATGTGAAAATATGTAACCGTTAATATGATGAAATGTATTTGGATTGCGATAGCCGTAATCTTTTATCCAATAAATATAATCCAGTATATTGATTCACAATTGAAAATGAACCGGTGGATAACCTAGCTTACTCTAATGTCTTGCTCAAACGTAAAAATTATGGCACATTATGCAGATCAGCCTCTCACGTAAAAACATTAACAGCGTTATATTTACAATCCAGCAGCTAGTGTCCATTGAAATGGAAAAAAATACTTGGTTACGAAATGGTGCAATGTGGCATTTCGTGCTTGTCTGCCTAACTGTTTGCCAACTGAACTGGATGCTATGCGTAATATTCATATTATTAACGGTTACTCATCACACTATAAGGATAATCAGAAAATTGATGATGAAATATAGCCGGTGTGAATATGGGTCAATTCGATAAGAAACCGGTTTATATTTACCTTCAATACAAGGTTGCAAATGCAATGAAGCGTACAAAAACTAAAGTTTGTACTGCCCTGGTGTAAACATATTTTTCAGCTTGAATAGTCTCATTTTACTCCACCACAAAACTTCCCCTACCCAGTGTGAATTGGAATTGTAACTGCAACATTTGTATTTTAGCAGATCGAATTCAATCACGTTGCAGAACATATCAAGCTGGCATGTGTTAAATAAGATTGGTGTTGCATGCCCATCTATACATGAACAAGTTTTGTCTGCGATAAAATTCGACATGCCAACAAAACGCTTTTCATATTTGGTTTAGGCTAGGTTCGCGAATATGCTTCCTAACTTAGAGACGATCCCAATAAATAGACATTGTCCAGCACATTTGAAGCAAAGAAATGTGTTTATACATTGGCGTTACCAACAAGAGTTCCAAGATTTATGCACCTTTTCTAAGTGCATGTGGAACTATTTCGGCTAACATGTTGACATATATTGAATGTGTGCTTTATATGGGAATCAGTTATTTTCTATTTAAATAAGATTACGTCTAGTGTTCTATTTATGTTTTAAACAAGTAGAGAGGAAGCATCGAAAGCGTTAATAAAAATATATTACGGGTCTTAACAAAATACTTGTATGGGAATAAATTCGTAATTATTGAAAAGCCTTCACTCCAGGCAAGACATGTCAGTTTTATCCCTTACTAGCCAAACTGATTGTAGCTTCGCAAATCTTATTGCATCTACACGATTTAATTGAATATGCGTGTGACATTTTGTCGAATTCGCGTATTTTATTTAAGTCCGTTGTTTAAGTTAAGGTATTCAAGACAATGCTTTGTAAACACGCTCGAAAACTTAAATAATCGTTAAATACAGTTTTTGTGAAGAACTATATATATATATATATATATATATATATATATATATATATATATACAAGTATGTACTAGGTGCTGCGAACCTAGTAAAAAATTAGTTCAGTTGTGACCAGAAGGATAAACCAAAGGCAGCATGAGCGGAAAGTATTATCTCTTACTGGCGGCTCATCAGTAGGAGCCGGTATTACGCCCTTTAACCACTATATTTGATCAAAGAATGTGGGATAATAGGACGGTACTATCTCCTAGATGAATGATTAAACCTGCAATAGTGAAGCTAACATCATATAAAGTCTACGGCAATGCGACTTCAACGCTAACTCACACTATATAATATATATACCGAGTCTGTAAAGGATACTAACACTATGGCTATTGTGTTAGTAACTGATACCTTTTTTGAAATCACTGAGTACTGGATACTAACACTATGGTTTCCGAATCGGTACATGATACCAACCTGATGGATATTAATTTATGCTAAAGTTCACCCAAAATGAGAATTACAACAATTTCCGAAAACCTGCTACTCCAGTTAAACCATACGCTCTGGCCTTCATCGATATCAGTTATCACATTTCGCGGTAAGCATGACATCATTCAATTCAATATATTACAGTTAAATACTGTTTGTTGCGAAGAGCTAATATGTATGCAACTATGTATTAGGTTTTGCGAACCTAGTAACAAATTAGTTCAGTTGTGACCAGAAGGATAAACCAAAGGCAGCATGAACGGAAAGTATAATCTCATGCACATTCGTTTCGTGCTTACTGGCGACTCATCAGTAGGAGCCGGTATTACGCCCTTTAACCACTATATATTTGGTAGAAGAATGTGGAGTAATAGGACGGTACAATCTCCTAGACGAATGTGTAAACCTGTAATAGTGAAGCTAACATAATCTAAAGTCAACGACAATGCGACTTCAACGCTAACTCACACTATATAATATATATACCGAGTCTGTAAAGGATACTAACACTATGGCTGATGCCATGCTTACCGCGAAATGTGATAACTGATATCGATCAAGACCAGAGTGTTTGGATTTACTTGACTAACAGGTGTTCAGAAATGGTTGTAATTCTCAATTTCGCTGAACTAGAACACAAATTGATATCCATCATGTTGGTGCCATGTACAGATTCGGAAACGATAGTGTTGGTACCATGTACCTTTTTGGTACTATAATGTTAGTATCGGGTACGACACTATAGCCATAGTTTTAGTATTCTTTACAGACTCGGTATATATATTATATAAAGTCAGTTCGCGTTGAAGTCGCATTGTCGAGACTTTATATAATGTTAGCTTCACTTCTTCAGGTTTACGCATTCGTCTAGGAGATTTTATCGTCCTATTATCGCACATACCTCACCGAACTATATAGTGGTCAAAGGGCGTAATACCGGCTCCTTCTGATGAGTCGCCAGTAAGTTCATGCTGTCCTTGTTTTATCGTCCTGGTCACAACTGAAATAATTTTTTACTAGGTTTGCAACACCTAATACATACTTGCATATATATTAGTTCTCTGCAACAAACAGTATGTAACTGTTATATATTGAATTGAATGATGTCATGTTTACCGCGAAATGTGATAACTGATATCGATCAAGGCCAGAGTTTATGGAATGGTTTATTGCTTATCGGTCAAGGAGAGTATATTAATGTGAAAATAATAAGTTTTCTCCATATAACATAAATGACAAACATATTATTAAAACTATTCAGCAAAAAACTTTAATGATTTATGTTAATTTCTATGACGTGACATGTTTACAACTTTTGGGGCTTAAATTTGATATAACAAAAAGTTTACAAATGTTTTTAGTTTGGATTATTGGTGTTGGTTATTAATTAGTAAAGATGCCTTTCTTCCATTGTTGTTGGATAATTTAATTAAAGATACATTTAGCGTAATATCATTCTAATCTACCATCCTTACACTTCATTCAAAAGAAAAAAAATAACATTTATTTGTAATCTATCCACATTATTAATCGATAATTTTTAGCCATAATTCCTGGTATAAAGGTGATATACAAGTCATACTAAGCTACAGATAAATTTTACGTACGACAATTTAATCGATTGAAGCATTTATCAGCAAATATGCTTTTAATCATAAACGCTACCTTGCTTCAGAAAATGTAATTGTTCAAATGAAACCTTTATTCTTTTATAGGTAATCGTAATTGGAAAAAATATACATGAAAAAAAACCTGATTTTTTTGAAAAGCAAAAAAGTTTTTCCTCCTTCATTATGAAAACCATGTTCTGATTAATGCCTAAGACATAGATTCCGAACAAAATATCCGATTGAAGTGTAAGTTAAACGCAATATCGCCAACGCATTAGATTCAATATTTTCTTTATTTAATAATAGCAATTAATTACAAACATTATCACTTCAATTAGATTTTGTTCTATTTCAATAATTATTAATAGTGTATATTTGCAATTTATTTGCGCTGATTGATGATATTTCAATTCTTTGAACTCCTTTCTTTTACAGTGCCGTAGATATTTACCATTGACACAAACAGTTACTGCCTTCATTTTACCCTTAGGGACAAATTTAAATCAAACCTGCCAGGTGTTCTTTGGAAAGATGCGCAGATTTTGAGAATAACGACTGGCAGGGGTGATTGAATATCATCGAAGGAGGATAATGAAGAAAAGAAATATGTAGGAGGGTGCAAGTTATGCAGTTAGGCATTAAATTAATTTGTTCGTTGGTTCACATTAAGCTACAAAGCTTAGGAATAGAAAAAAAAACCCATTTTGTATTAATTTCTATATTTTTACGAATAATATTTCACAAGATATTGATTCATGAAGGCCTTTAGTAGCATCACATTTCGTCCATGGCTCCATTTAGACCACAATTAACTGTTACTGCATACAACACGATATCACATTTTATACTTAGCAGGAAAGGTTAAGCCATGAAAATTATTGCTTTCCAAAAATACATAACTGTAAGCAAATTTTCAAAAATATTTCGGTTATGACCTCAATTATAAACATTTTAAAAAAGAAACATACTTATTTATGCCTTCTAATTCCTTCAAGTAAATAAACTGGTTGAAAACCATTCAGAATAGAATTTTGCTAAGTGCAAACCTGGTAGGTAAGTTGATTATAAAATGCACAGAAATCTAATCAATTATATTAATTAAAATGGGACAAATATTTCGCAAGAAAGAATAAACCGATAAATAAATCTAATCATAGAAAATGTGACAATAAATGGATATAGAGTGCTATTAATATAAGTTATCAATACAAATTACGCTTCAAGGTGAGACATGTTTTGTTTCCGTATCTCATCACAAGCAAAAAATAAATAAATATTAGATATTACAATAATAGATATTTAACAAATTTATAAGTAAGACATAAACTGTTTATGAAGAAGCGAACTGATATATCAATGAGATATATATTCTAAATAAAAACAAGGACAATGATAAAACATATCAATAGATTTAATTTAGAACTACAACTGCGTAAATAGCCTTATAAATTTACGAATAATAAAGAGGAATATATATGCAAATATAGATAACGGATAAATTGGAGAAATTGCAATACGGCATTTATATCATTATATGAAGACCTAAAACTTGCAGAAAAACAATTGACAGATTTAAAGATTAAAAGATATTTAAGAACAAATATGGATCAATATAATTTACGGAGGTCGAATTAGTAAAAGAAATAAATTTATGAGAACAGATAGATAATATTTAAACGAAATCAAGGAGGAATAAACTAAAATACTTCTTTGCTCTAGCCACAAAACTGATTTTAATCTAACATCCTTAATTCAACGATCATTGCCTGTGAGGGCGATAAAAACATTTATTTATATCAAAATTGGGAAGATGACATAGCCACCAATACATTTACCATTTTAAACTAAGCATTGAAAATTGTAGAAAACGAAATTCACTCAGTAAACCGGTTTCGGTCGTATTGGGAACTCATCAATTAATGTCCTGAATTTACCGCGGAAAGAGCTCAAACCTCGGCATATCCACTTCAGAGTCCGTGACCTAATCAACTTAGCCACCCCACCGTACGTCACACACAGTTTTCAGTCTTATACAAATTCATGTTTTTCGTAATAATTACATTCAGGTGGAGCCAATAGGACATCCTTTTAAACAGAAATTCAAACTAACTAGACCAAATCTGTCATTGCGTAAGACTTCACACTACCTGGCGAAGTGGTATTGAAATAAGTATTGACATAATTGCAAGATTTCATTGTATGTGCCTAGGCATTGACAAACCACTGCGAGGCCAGCCAGTGCAATTTATCTACTAAAATGGTTGCTTCCCAAATTAGCACTTAATAGCAGTATCCAGGATCGTCGCCGCTGGTATCAGGACCAGTTTGCATTTGTTTAATGTCTTGCAACGCGACCACTTTGCCACCAAAGTCGTACGTTTCATGCACTTGTCATTTATTGACTAAAGCATACTATTTCTCATTCTCAAATCGACAACACGTGTTAATTCACACACTTTTACCAAAATTGAATTCGAAATTTGCTGGCAAATTTATTTAGTGCTACTTTAATAGCGACCAATCGTAGATGGTTTGTTCGAACTCTAGTACACAGGCAATATTAAATAGGAGTCAACTTATTGGTAAATTGTTCATTGTATGCATTTCTCTGAACCGAATACGCTGTGGTTCATTAACCAGCGACAGTAATCATGGAAAATACTGTTGAGTAACCGCTACAAGTAAAAAGTGGTCTGTATAAGAAATTTCATTTTATATTTCAGGCAAAGCCTTGTATTTATATATATATATATATATATATATATATATATATATATATATATATATATATATATATATATATATATAGGTTGAATAACGACAGTTCGCGGGTAGCTAGATAGTTAGTCAAGTAATAAGAGATTCCAAATTGATTTGACACGAAGGAATGGCTTATTTGAAAATAAAATTAAGTGCATGACTTAAACTTTCATACAGTATGCCGCACTTATGGCGCAGTGGTTAGAGTCGCAGACTACGAAAAAGATGTGCATCGGTAGGAGTCCCTTCCGCAGCAAATTCTCGACATTACTTACAGAGTTCCCTATAAGGAGAAATCCCATCTACTGGATGAATTGCCTTTACATCCTGACGCAATGTTTAGTTTGTACTTACAATATGCAAATATCGTGTAATTATGTTTCAAATCGATATATATATATATATATATATATTGATATTTGAGTTTTGTGACGACATAAACCAATAGGTTTTTTCTCAGTCCTGATTGATTATACACTTGATGCAGTTTTACTAAGGTCCTTGGTCCACTATTAAATTTTTAGTGCGGCCGTCTAATCCTAAAGACTTTAACACATGAAAAAGTCGTTATTTAAACTAGACCTGTTTTGATTTTATTATAAGCCAATTATTAAATTATAATATGATTGGTTTATTACGAGCAGACTAATTTAAAAGTGAATTACCTATTTGGATGTAAAGTGAACGCAGTATGAAGAGCCTAATCGGAATGAGTCCGGAAAAGCACTAAATGTGGAGCAAAACAATCGGATTTACAGAAATGAAAGTAGGAGTCTGCTTTAGGTCGTAAGTGTGCTAATGGTAAAACATCGAACTTTGTTTGTGTGAGTCTATAAAGCATAGTAATTATTGCATCATTAAGAGTAATGTAAATATAAGGGAATACAGATTGAATACTTTTCTTAAATAAATAAATTCAAAATAAATCACGCTTAAGTTTTAGAACAACATTAAAGATAACGATTTATTATTATTATTATTATTATTATTATTATTATTATTATTATTATTATGTATGTATATAGTATGTAAGTAGTAGTAGTAGTAGTAGTAGTAGTAGTAGTAGTAGTAGTAGTAGTAGTAGTAGTAGTCGTTGTTGCTGTATTAGTAGTTTTAGGAGGAGGAGGATAAGTAGTTGTAGTGTTAGTAGTAGTAGAAGTAATATTAGTATAAGTAATAGTAATATTGATAGTATTAGTATTAAACAGATTATCGATCTAAGCATCATGTCAATATTCTTTTCCGTTCTAATTGACCAAATTTACGTTTACAACGGTAATGAATTGATTTAAGCACTAATAAATTTAGAGATATTTCTAAAGTACTTTCCTTCATAATATTATTTCTAGATTGAATCTCAATCTAAAAAATTAACAGAATGGCCATTAGTCCATATTTACATGACGAAAATTGTCAGTTATCGTTCTAATAAATATTACAGCTAATCTCTTTAGAATTCTTAACCATAAATGTCTAATTCATATGTCTATTATACGAGCAGCTTTGTGTTCCCCTCTATGAAACGTAATCGGGTATATGTTTTCACACACAGAATAGATTGAAATTCCTATGAAGAATTTTATTAACTTGTGAAGTATAAGAAACAATAATCTTCGTTTTTTGACATTGGACTTTGTCGGCTTTAGCTTTGTATCAATACTGTAAATATGTTGTATTTACCTAATATTTATGTCACTACTATACTCAAATTTGAGTTTTAAATATCAAAAATTCTACGATCTACCGAGCTTTCTGTATTTATATTTAGTGTGAAATAAATTCAGGATTATTTATTTATTAATTTTTATAACTTGTTTTGAACGTCCATTCCCGGTATATACTGTATTGTAAATGCTTAAAAATTTTTTTGCTACATTATGGGCATTAATTCTAAGGTACATTACATTATGAATTCCATTGTATATTTTTTTAATATATAAGGACTGCTAGCAATAAAGATAAGCCCAATTTATAAGCATGGATACGTCCGTTGACTTCTTGTTTTAATATATTCGGGAATTTTTCTCGATTTCTTATTAGTACCTGTAATACTTTTTAATCTAGTTTTACTAAGTTGATTAAATATAATTTTTTTAATTTAATTATTTCAAGAGATCTTTTAAACTTATTATCACCTTGTTAAAAATGAGCAAACTATCATCGGTGTAAATTTGATTTGCTTATGCATGTCATAAATTTAAAAATTTTGATTCTGTACATACAGCAATCATCTCTACGATAATGTCTAAATTCATGCTCCTGTCTGTTAATACATTTGATTGTTTGGTAATATAATGGTTAAAGCAATATAAAGCCCATTATTCGAGGTATATTAGCATACAATGAAATGGCGTGCAATACTGCTGAATTATCACTGACATTCACTTTTTTGTTTATTCAAAAAATAACTAAACTGTTTTTTATCATTATTGTAATGTAGAGAATGTATACATTCTAACTCTGCGAAATAAAAAATAAGACAACGTTTTAGAGGAGAATTTTTGACAATCACATTCAACTTTAATGGGTTACTTGATTTGTATTTCTTGATCGTAGCATACACAGTAGGTGAACTGCATCGTTTTGTAATTGCGAGTCCCAATGTCCCTGTTGTATTAATTCAGATTCGTTGGATGCCTTAAGAAGATTCACAGAGGTCTCACATGTCCATTAATTTTGAAGCCGTCCATCAGCTGCTTTTCAGAAAATGATGTTGGAATCAGATTTTACGAATTATTTCCGAATTTTCTGGACTTCCGGAAAATCTGAAATTCGGAAAATTTAGTTCCAACGACATTTTCAGACAAGCAGCTGATGGACGGCTTCAAAAGGATGTGACATGTGAGAACTCATCAATCAAGGCCAAATAAAGTCGGTGCACCTGAAAATGTAAAGGATTCAATTATCCCGTACAAGGAAATCGCGGAATGATGACAAACAAGAAAGAGAGCACTGCGCAATGTACAACGACATTTAAGTGTTCCTATATCCGTTTTATCTAGAAAAGCTTACAAATTTAACCATTCGTCGGTTTTTTTATTTATCTCCCTGATAAAAATGTTAATGTCCCTTCAAACAATGATTGCAAGACCATATTACTTCATTCAACGATCCAATAATAATCATGATAAATATAAATGTGGGTTTGCTCGCAAAAAGCGCTTCCCTAATTAAGCAAATTAAAATATTTATTTTCTATAAATTATTATTTTCTAGAGCTCAATTTCTGTCTTCATTACTATCTCTGGCTTTCCGTTGCTTATGCCTCTAGTTTCTGCATAAAAATTCTCTCGCATTCATATCAAACCTTTAAAGAGTCGTTGGTGCGTTTTTGGACACAAATGTAGCTATTGCTACAACCCTTAGTTGATGTCACCCTACAACGACCAAATTCTAATCAGTTATTTAATCTAATCCGAAAACCTATCGTTCTGCTCTTTCCATATTCATTTGTATACGGCATTATTAAAATTTTCATGCATTTTCTCACGTAATCAAACCGGTACTCAATTGTCCGATTTTAAGATTACTAAATCGATGGGCATTAAATAATGCGACTGGTATCTGTGAATCTACTGTCTACAGTTTTCAGATTTTGTTTTGTTCATTTTTATACAATTAACGAGCTCGCAAAAAAGCCTTATCTAAAGTGCTGAGGCGGATGTTATTCATTTTATTGTAACGAAAATTATAAAAATTATTAAACATTAACGTTTTACTTGTGAAAGTGTATAACCTTGTGTACTCATTGGCAGTTCCGATAAATTATATCTTATTAGTATCAATTTTCAATCGGAAGCAAATTCAATAAATTTCAGAATCATTTCCTGAATTAGTTTTTCATGAAGTAGATGAGACAACAATACGGATTCTTTTGAAATGCGAGCTTTATTAAAATACGGATTCCTTTTTAATATTAGACCATAACGATTAAAATTGTTAGTTAAAAATAACTAAGTATAATTGCTCCTTTTTTATTCCGTGTAGCCATTGGTAGAGTGTCTTTATTCTATCTATCTGTGTCATTGGGTAGAAAGCATATTCCGATATATTGCGTTGATTATACTTACTCAATCTAATAGTTTATTTAAATTAATTATCACTGAAAAAGAATTATTTCTTAATGCCAACTGCTTTGCGAAGAACGTTTTTCTAACTGGACACTATTTTTGCAAAATTATATAAAATATAAAAATGTAGTTTTCAACAAGAAAACGCAAATATCGACTGAAATGGAAAATTTTCATTTCAAGAAATATTGAGTGCCCGAATATTCTTAACTAGTACTTTAAAGTAAACAATATGTGGACTGTCTTCTCTATTTAACTTAGATAACGAAAGTATAATAAATATTCCAATTCGTCGAAATTGAAATATAAAATTAAATAGTCGTTAAATACTGTTTGCTGCGGAGAACTAATATATATGCAAGTATTTATTAGGTTTTGCGAACATACTTGCATGAGAAAGTCGTGTTTCTTGTATCCACACATATGTAAATATATATTAACACAACGCTATGATGCTTGCATTCATATATAAAATTATATTTAATATGGAATACATATCTTATTTTGATTTTAAATAGCGACAACCGGTCAAAACGCAATCATCAATAATTAAAGCCTTCACTTAGTTGATGCGTGATCTGCTGACTTAAAAATTTGCTCAATAGCACAAGTTGTTGAACTGTCTTGAGCAAAATTTATGTTGACACATTAAATGACAAATAGAAATTTATTAAACGAACATTATAGGCAACAGCGGCAACAACAATTACTTTAATCAAGGTTGCCATCTTTATATTTAGCACCTGACTCATTATGTACAAACATTTGTCAGTATAAACTAAATAATGTACGATTTTGAAAAGGCAATTCATTCAGTTTCGTCCGCGGACAGAGAACGTCTGCTTCGTAATCTGGTGTTCTAATCACTAAGCCGTTTTGCTGTACCCTACACACTTTTCAGTTATATTCTAATTACACTAACTACTATAAACTAATTCAATTTGCTTAACTTATTTATCGCTGGCATAATTTTTACCACAGACCATTCAAAAATATTTGGCGACGCCAATGATCTTGTAGAGATTTGTAGAAATTAGGCATCAAATCCCAATTTAATTCTTACTATCGAAATTCTGCACACTCTCCTATGAAGGTCAAGTAATGTATTTTAATTTCCATGTAAAATTATTTTAAAAAATTGTGCATTTTACTCAATAATAAATTAATATCCATTTTAATTTATCAGATATTTAGACAATTTTATGCAAACTTTGAGGGATACATAAAGCTAATAACAATTACATTAGTTATTTCAGTAAACGTTGGACATGGTAAAAAATACATCCACTTAAATTCACTTAATTTACGAACATTATTGACATTAAAATTTTCAATAATGAATAATTGAATTAACCTAGACTTCGCACGTGCTGTAACTTCCTAAATGAAATAAGTGTGTTGCTGGAAATGCATTTAAATTCTTAGTAAACAGATATTATAGCAGACAGTTAAGGCGCAATAATTTATTACAACTAACAGCAACGAGAGTGTTATTGCATAATTTAAAGTTTTAAGATATTTATAACCTATAGTCTAAAATAGCTAGGGTACTTTTAAAATATATTTATGTCTTTATGAATTTGAACATAATTAAATTTGTATGCACAATTCAAATCTTGTCAAATAACACGGTTTGGTTCCATTTGGCGTACTTTTCGGTCAACATTTTATTCGACAAAATTACTACATTTTATCCCAAGTCATCAAGACTGCCAGGACACTTACGCTTGTTAATTTAAATTATAATAAATTTTAAATTATAAATGACGTATATATTGCTATTTTAATAGCAAAAACTTGTGCATATTATATACATATAAAGCAATGCGCATGCATTTCGAAACATTCTGGACTTATACAATTTAAACATTAATTGATTGCGCGGGTGGTGGTAACAATTCTTTAAATCAAGTTTGCGAGCTTCAAGTAAACACCAATCCCATTGTATTTAACCAGTCGTCGAACAACATAACAAAACTACCGCCAGTCGCAACGCACTGACGCGTTTCGAACTCCCATGATCATCATCAGAGTACGACGGCAAACTGACTACCGAGGGTCCATCCGTTTTGCCGATATATGGAAAACAAAATTAGATATGCGGCTCTCACCTCTAATAATCTCGCATACATTGTACTTGACTGGAAACGTCGGCTGCACAAATACTATTAAATCAAGAATATTAAGTTTTTGCAGATTTCGCCATATATATGTTTTTTTTTCAAGGGCACCTAGAGAACACATCATTAAAGAGTGACATAAGTAAATGTGCTCAATATATACGGTACGTGGATAATATATTTCTTGTCACTAAGAACAGGTCGCAATGACGAACACTGCTTCAAAGTTTCAACAAAGCACATAAGAATATCGGCTTCACGTCAGAGCACGAGAAAGATTTTCCAATGCTGCGTTTTGCGTACGCGGGTAGTAGCTTTGCACGGACAGTTTCACAAAGATCCGATTGATCACAATTTCCAATTTTGTTTTGTCTTTGATCGGGTTGAGTTTGTATTCGTCCCAATGGAAATGCGGTTCTATCACATCTTTGTTTACTGGCGACGTTTCGGAAGTTGAATCCCACTTCCATCTTCAGGCCAATTAGTCTCCTTATATCCACAGCACAATACTCACAATAGCAGATTTAAGCAAATGTGGTAACCTCGTTCCAAAACCGTTCTATTTATATTTTTTTGACTCAACACTGGTTTTAAACATAGAATTTGTCTCAGTAACTAAACTCAATATATAACTATTTGTAATTAGCAGACCAATCTTTACCTCAGCTATCTCAAATCCGCGGTATACATAACCTCATCTCGTGTGCAGAATGTTGTAGGGGGAGAGAATGTATCGAACATTTTTTGTTGTTACAACTGTAATGCTACTATGTCGCGGTAATCAAAATTCAAAACTGATAAAACAAAAACCTTGACTGTCAAATACTGTATTTTATTTAAAGCCAGGGACTCTAATGTATACAATGGTGTATGAGGTATTGTGCACATACACGAGAAAGATGACTGTCTGCCTTTCCTAGATGTACTATTAAAGAAAGAAACTAATGGTAAATTAAACAGAACAATTTACCATAAACCAACATGGTCTGCACAGTATTTGCATTACAGCAGTTTTGTGCCATTTCAATATAAATTATCAACAGTTCGTGGTTGCTTTTCAAGAATTGACAGGTTGGTTAGTCAAGATTCAAAAGAAAATGAATATAATAAAGCAATTAACGATTTAATGTCTAATGGCTATCCCAGACAATTAATTGAATCAATTATTAAAAGGGGAATTAAACAGAAACAGACGTATTACGGGCCAGAAAAGAAAACAGTCTACCTAAACATCCCATTTAAGGGGGATGCAGTTTCCCGAATGGCACAAAAGAAAGTTGAAGCAGCATTAACACGCACATTTAATGCAGCTAAACTACGAGTGTTATTTAGGGTAACACACTTGCCTTTACCAGCAATCAAAGAGAAACAGCCGTTAATGTCGATATCAAATATTATTTACCAATATACATGCGCAAGTTGTCGATCAACTTACGTAGGCCGATCGACCAGACGGTTAATTACTCGAATGAGAGAACATTGCAACTTAAACGCCTGTTTTAAATCAAATGGTGAATACACGTCTGCTATTGCGCAACACATCATCGAAACATCGCACGTATGTTCTCCAGACGTAGCATTCAAAGTAATTACTAAATGCAAAAACAAAAGGGAGCTAGCCACATACGAAGCCTTATGGATAAACAAATTGCAGCCGGATTTATGCAAGCAGAAGAAGCATGTACAGGCATTGAGCTTGAACTGGATGTGACGCACGCAATTGATTGGTTTCCGTTTTTCACACTCTCTCTATGTTCACATATTTCTATCTTGTTTTGCTTTCCAATTTATATATAAAGATATGTTCATTAGTAGATATTTGAGGAGATTATGAGAAAGAAATGTTTCTTGTATCTGATAAAATTTCTTTTTGTTTTTGCACATAGGAAGGGTACAATGAATATATATATATATTTTATATATATATATATATATATATATATATTATAAATATATATAGTATAAATCGCGATGCGCGATGGGATAAAATTATTTAAATCATCGAGTAAACACAAGCTCGCAAACATGATTCAAAGAATTGTTTCTTCCACCTGCGCAACAATTAATGTTTATTACTATTTTATTAATGCTATTATTATTACTATATTTTTATTAATGTTTTTATTTGTCTACATATATATATATATATATGTATATTCATTGTACCTTCCTGTGTGCAAAAAAAAAGAATTTTATCAGATATAAGAAAACTTTCTTTTCATGGTCTTCTCAAATATCTACTCATGAACATATCTTGAGTAGATATTTGAGAAGACCATGAGAAAGAAAATTTTCTAATATCTGATAAAATTTCTTTTTGTTTTTGCACACAGGAAGGGTACAATGAATTTTATTAAAGCTTGCATTTCAGAAGAAAAAAAAATATATATATATATATTTTTTTTTTTGTGTGTGTGTGGCGAAAGCTGCAAACAGTTAATGTTCGTGACTGCATAGAAATTGTGCAGCCGACATTTCCAGTCAAGTACAATGTATGCGAGACTACTAGAGGTGAGAGCCGCATATCTAATTTTGCTTTCCATATATATGCAATGCGGTTTGATCCTCGCTAGTCAGTTTGCCGTCGTACTCTGATGATGATCATGGAAGGTCGAAACGCGTCAGTGCGTGCGACTGGCGGTAGTTTTGCTATGTTGTTCGACGACTGGTTAAATACAATGGGATTGGTGTTTACTTCAAGCTCGCAAATTTGATTTTAAAAATTTTGGACAAAATTTGCATTTAATCTGCTTTATTTCTTTTGAAAATGAATTGATAAGATGAAGCGAAATAGCTTCTTTACAATATACATATACCCAATATAAAATAATAGCTTTTTTCCTTGGAATATATATTTGCATATTTTAAAACAAAAATAAACAGTTTGCACGGCAAGGAAGAGATTAAATATCCTGATCCCTGTTGTGTACAACAATGACCAGGTAATTAAAAGGTCTGTTGAGACAATTCACTATTCTTCGAGCTTTGAATTAGCAGGCACAGTGTGTTATAGACTGACTAACTTTTTGATCATTTAAATCAGATAAGAGAATCAATTTTTTTAAATATATAATATGCTTAGAAATATAATATTTGGACTGCCTTTGAAAAATGTCTATAAATATGGTTTTAAATCTAAGATCATTAAATTATGAAATGAAGCATGATGCAATAAAATTTTACCAGCTTGACAGAACCCTGAAACTGTGAAATAGCTTTCGCATTACTGTCAACCCAACATGAGAAGCTAATGACGTTTACCACCTGGTGATTATATGTGTTAGTTTGGCAAGGTACTGATATTGACTATTTCTGCTTGGTAACTGGTCAATCCTAGAAAGGCTATGAAATTTATTTTTCATATTTACTAATTCTAATCCCAGATCACACGTTAAAAGAAAATCATTTTTAATCCTTGGCTAAAAATAAGTTTGCTAAACTAAACACAGTAAAATATTTCCAGAATAACATTCAATCCCAAAAACTAAAGCAAACGGATTTATAGTCATTAAAATTTTAATAAAGTGTGATTAAGTTAGTGTTTTTGAAATTACAGATCCTGAATGAACCATTTAACATTAAATAAACAATTTTGTTAGCATCGGAATGAAAACCAGGATGTACGTAAATTAGTTATTTGGTGCTGGTTGCAAACATAACCAGACAGAACGTCAGGCTTACTTGTTTCTGCGGCACTTTGAGTTCACATATATAGACAAGATTTTGTCGACCGCCTAAATTAGAAACTGTACGATACAAACAAGAAGTTTCAACTACCAAAAACGATATCAGCGTATTCAGCTCGCAAAAAACCGTTTACAATACTTCGCCTCATGACGAATAAGTTTTAGACTGTAAAACAACCTGGTTACTTACACCAACTTTTGTCATGCAAAAAATCGACATACGAACGTATCGATTTTCAATTTAAATTAAGGCGAGTTGATCGAAGATGCCTCCCTGTTTCGGGTATTTCATCATAAAGATACGTTGTCATGTACTGTACAAGCGAAAACAATTTGTTTATGCATTGCCATTTGAGTCGCGCTTTAGTCTTTACTTCAAGCTCACAAACTTGATACAATGAATTGTTACCACCACCCGCGCAATCATTGATTGTTTAACAGAGTCCTAATGCTGTAACTTCTTCAAAGTTAATCACAGTTAGTTTGGGAAAATATGCAAACTAGATACTATGTAGCGTTTACTAAAATGGCATAGAAAGCTCGTAGCAAGCTCATTCTGCCTCAGATGGAATTGGAGATCTGGTCAGTAAGCAACGGTATTGGTTTCAAGGGTGGTGTTTGTAAATCGGCGAAATAGACACGCCCTAACCCCCATCAATACATCATTGCATAATAGTAGCAAGTTTATCTTGTTTCAGATGGAGCATCTGGATTGCAGTGCAGGCAACAGAAGTCGTTTCACGGACTGGGTTTTTAATTCAGCAAAATAGCCTCACTCTAACTGCAACGAATATAAAATTACAAGCATATGAATAAAATCGTTGTGCTTTAAGTGGAATTCTGGACTCGCAATGCAGGTAACGGAAGTCGGTTTACGGACATTTTTTGATAAATCGGTGAATCGAATTCGCCAAAACGTCTACCAAAATATCATTCAAAACGTCTAACATGTCCATCCCGTGGGATGCAAGCAAAAATAGTTGTTTTTTAATTGTTTTTTTTTAAATCAGAAAGATGACTCCCACTAGCGTCTATCAATATAGCATCGCAAAGGTGTAGCACATTCATTGTACCTCAAATGGAATTCTGTATCTATCTCACAGGCATCGGGCGTTGGTTTAACCACGGCGTGTGTCAATTGACAAAATGGTTACTTCCAGGCGTCTATCAATATGGCATTACAAGTGTGGAACTAGTTAATTGGGCCCCAGATGATATTTTGTAACTGGCATGCAGGCAACAGAAGTCGATTCGCAGAGAATGTGTTTGAATCGCGAAATGGATATGCCATAACCTCTACCGAAATGGCATTCCAGTTTTATTGTATTTCAGATAGGACTTTGAAATACTGAGCGCGCAATAACAGTCGGTCTGCAGAAATTGTTTGTAAATCCGCAAAATTAATACGCCTTGACATCTATTAATACGAGGTTACAAGCATGTAACGTGTTCACCTTGCTTCGGATAGAAATTCTTACTTGGCATGTAGGCCATAAAAATTAGTTCAAGATCAGCGTTTTGAAATCGACAAAACGAGTACACTCTTGCATCTATAAATAGAGCATTAAATGTGTGAAAACGAGTTTATCGTGCGAAAGATGATTCTTCTGAATCGACAGGCTGGTCACGGATGTCTGTGGGAACATTGAACGGTAGAACCTCCTTTACGAATGTGAAAACCTGCAGTTATGAAGCTAACTTCATATGCAGTCTTCGAAAATCCGACCTCAAAGCCAACTCACTATATTTAATATATAAGTAACCTATAAATGGAACCTACACTACGTCTGCTAAGTAAGTACCTGATACTAACACTTTGGATACCGAATGTGTACATGGTACTAACACCATGGTTAGTGTGGCCACACACAGCAACCATAGTTTGGTATCCTTAAATGCTCGGTATATATATTATGTAAAGTGAGTTTGCTTTGAAGTCGCATTGTCGAAGTTAGCTCCACGAATGCAGGTTTGCTCATTCGTATACGAGATTGTACTTGACTATAGTCCAACATTCCTCATCCAAATCTGTGATAAGTGTAAGGCATAATAGCGGCTCCTACTGATAAATCATCAGTAAGCACGAAACGCATGCACAAAAGAGATTAATCTTTGCGTTCATACTGACTTTTGTTTATCCTTCAGGTCATATTTGAAATAACTTGTTACTGTGTGAGCATAAATATATATATATATATATATATATATATATATATATATATATATATATAGTTTGGATACTGATAATAATATACGGCCTTCAAAGCTCCAAGTTTAACTGTGTTTACTCTATTCGTATTCTAAATATCTCATTTTATGCTGAATTTTATTTTAACGACAGGATTGTTTATAAAAATGGATGTTGTCAATGCACACTAAACTTTGCTCAAAGTAGTAAATGTATTTAATTAAGTAGACCGGTTTCGTTCTTTTTTATAGTTCGTGAAGTACTTGCCTATATATATATATATATATATATATATATATATATATATATATATATATATATATATATATATACCTATATATATATATTATATATATATATATATATATATATATATATATATATATATATATATATATATAAATATTTATATATATATATATATATATATATATAATAAGTTGAAATGAACACCTGTTTTTGCTAATGTAGGTGCTGATGACAATTTGATGGCCATCAAGTTTCTCCTCACTATGCAGTAGAAAATTTCCGTTTTCCTTAACTTTCTACTAATGTTCCAACAACTGTCTAAACAAAAGTTGCTTACATGTGTACATTTGTTGCCTAACATCGACTTTGCTGATAATTGTAAGCCTATCAAATAACAATTTACTGTTGCACTATTTTACTGAGGCTGTCGGTATGAATGTTATTATATGGCGTGTACTTAAATGGAAGAGAGATATAAGCAGTACTTAATTCAGTATAAAAAATTATTTGCCGAAAAAGGGACGAAGAATCAGTTTTAAGCTTAAGCGTAATTATGCAGAAAATGCATAAAAGGTGAGAGGTGTTAATTGGACGTTTGAACTGTTTTATTTTGTACACACCAAAATCTCGTCATGAACATAAATCGTTGTGACAAATGACATGGTAAGGCAGTTGCCACTACTATCAATATACATTTGTGATACGATAATTTACCGTCCAAACGCTGAAATTTATTATGTATTTTCAATTGAGATTTAAAAAACTTAGACGAATACAATTGACTGTATTCCTTTTAGTCAAGGTTGTCTAATGATGCTTATTTAAATCAGAAGCTGGATTTGTCAGAAGTCAAACGCGTTTAGATAGTTATTAGCCATTTTTTATTTGTCGTAATGACCTGTTCAAATGATTTTAATACACCATTTATATTTACGCATTCTTGAATTAGAAGCATCGATGGCAGGCATAGAAGTTCCAAATGTGCTGTTAATTTGAGATGGAGTCAGACAGTAATATTACACAGTTAGATACTGTTTGTGCTGGATAACTAATATATATACAGTTATGTATTAGGTGTTGCGAACCAAGTAACAAATTAGTTCAGTTGTGACAAGAAGAATAAATCAAAGACAGCAAGAACGCAAAGTATAATCTCGTGCACATTCGTTTCGTGCTTACTGGCAGCTCATCATTAGGAGCTGGTATTACGCCCTTTAACCACTATATATTTTGGTGAGGAATATGGGAAAATAGGACAGTACAATCTCCTATTTCTCCACATTTCTCACCCAAACATATATTATGGGTAAAGGGCGTAATACCGGCTCGTACTAATGAATCGCCAGTAAGCACGAAACAAATGTGCACAAGATTATACTTTGCGTTCTTGCTGTATATGATTTATCCTTCTGGTCATAATTTAACTAAAAAGTCATATCACACATTTTCTGAACGGAAAATAATTCAAAAATGTATGAAAATCCCTGGAACTTTGGATTTAAATAGATGCCATATGAGCTGCACATAAAAAAATAAATAAGCTAACCAAGTTATATTAGTTATTATATAACTGAATGATTTTTGTATGGTGCGGCACGGTGGATCAGTTGTTAGAGCATCAGATTTTGAAGCAGACGTGTCCAGGTTCGATCCCTGTCCGCGGAAAATTCTAGCCAGTACGTGATGAGTTCCCAATACGGACGAAACCGGTCTACTGGATGAATTGCTTTTTCTGTACTAAACAATTCTTAGTTTTTACTGACAAATGTAATTAATTAATGGGTCAGGTGTTTATATCAAGATCGCAACCTTGATTAAAATAATTTTTATCACCGCCCGCGCAACCATTGTTCGTTTAATGCTGATGATTGTTGATATGCGCTCAGCAAGGATCACAGCTGCCAAGCAAAATCGTGACTCTATTTTATAAACAGTATAGTAAATCCATGAGAAAATTGGCCAAATTGTCAATTTTAAGATTTGATGACAAAACCAGCTAGAAATTGAGTTAAT
This sequence comes from Eudiplozoon nipponicum, assembly GCA_029291075.1. Taxonomy (NCBI): domain Eukaryota; kingdom Metazoa; phylum Platyhelminthes; class Monogenea; order Mazocraeidea; family Diplozoidae; genus Eudiplozoon; species Eudiplozoon nipponicum. The sequence goes on from JAQBSW010000494.1 coordinate 130,129, forward strand.
TTCAAACGAATTTGTGATTTGAGAAAGGCTAAGCCTATGCTCTAAAAAAGAATATTTCTAATAACTGATGTTCTGATTGAGTGTAACTCATATTGTTAAATAAATTAGATGAGAAGTTATTTGTTTACACTAATTTCTATTGTAAGATAGTTATTTTGCACGAAAACTGATTATCTTCTGAATTGTTAACTGGCATATTAATAATGAGTTTTGCTGGCAGACATTGTAGGCTTAGATAATGCACCTACGCTAAAGTGAATGCATTAATCTAAGCTTGTTCTTAAAGTTTTATTTTTCAATTGTAAGATGTTACAATACAGAAGAGTGCATGCACGTATTCAGCAGCTTTAAACGTAATGCTAATCAGAAAAAAACTCACTTAATAGCAACTTAACAAACTGTTCTCCGCGTGTACATACTAGCATAACGGAAATACACTCTCAGTACAATGTGTTAATGCCAGCCGAAAAGTTCCTCAGTTCTTTGGCCTCCGGAAATCGTAATTTTATTGCATAAGGTATGTTGTTCTTGTTAGTTTTGAATTAACTGCTAAGGCCAGGCAGAATCAGCTAAGATAAATATGGTTAAATTAGAATAACATTTTTTTGCAATAGAAAAATTGTTTGAACATAATAGAGTGAATAAGTTTACTTCATGTGAAGTTTAGAATAAAATTTGTATGAATTACAAGAACAGTGTAAATACATTACCAATTTTAAAAAAAATTCTTCCCTAAAACATTAGACACAAGATAAATAAATATTTCGTTGTTTCAGAATTACCAAAATTATTTGTATGGATACAAATCGTAACATGGTTTAGGTGAAATATATGTATCATTGCATTACCAGCTGTGACAAACTCATTCCTGCATGATCAAATGAGAAAATCTGCACGAAAAAGCCGACTTCGGAAGCAAAATCTCGATCATTTGGAAAACAAAAATATACAGCAGAATTTACAACGCCAGCATTATGCATTTTTCTAAAAATAAATTTTTTTATTATGCTGAAGAGGTATTTTCTGTAAAACAGTGTGTCCAAAAATGATACATCCAAAAACTAGTAGACCAACCTTTAATAAGAATAAGATTATTGAAAGTGAAATTCACTTTACGCTGTTAATTACGTCAATTGTGTGGTAATTTTCTTCCATTCACTACCTACGACAATGATTTCGCTATTACGCACTTGATATACTTTAAACAATCAAAGTTATATTTTTATCCTTCTGGTAATAGTAGAACTAATTTGTTATTAGGTTCGCAACACCTAATACATACTTGCATATATATATATTAGTTCTCCGCCACAAATATAATCTAAATTTTATAACATGATTGCATCGTCACTTATGGAAAAGACAAGAATTAGCTAAACGTCCATTTTGTGAACGATACTCTCTTTGGAACATGGCCATATTAACAGCGTTTTACAAAACATTAAAGATATCTTAGTATTTATTGATGCCAATCCCATCTAATTTATAAGAGTATGATCATTTGGGGTGAAAATATAATCAGCTAACTCACACGCCGGTCGACAAATTATAAATTTTTACATTAACTTTTGGTAGCAGAGTTATTTGGTTAACCACACAGTAAAATTCTTTGGGGGGTAGCTCTTCCATAATGTAATAAATTTGGTGAAATTCTTAAACAAGTTAATTGATATTTAACAACAACTAAATGAAAACTTGTCTACCAAAATTTGCTTATTATTTGAAACATATTTCCTAAACAAACTGGTTGATATAAACTGTTAAACTTAACACGTGTTATAAATGTTCACTGCAAATCATTACAATTAAATAATGACAGATTGCGTGGATGACGTTCCACGTTGTGTGGCAGGGTGGCTCAGTGGTTAGAGCACCAGATTCCGAAGCAGACGTGCCCAGGTTTGAGCCCTGTCCGCGGCAAATTCTGGCCAGTACATGATGAGTTCCCAATAAGGACGAAACCGGTCTACTGGATGAATTGCCTTTTCTACACTATACGATTCTTAGTTTATACTGACATATGTAAGTAATTAATGGGCCAGGTGCTTATATCAAGACCGCAAACTTGATTATAATAATTGTTATCATCGCCCGTGCAACGAATGGTCGTTTAATAATATAAACCAAGTTTGGGATCTTGATATAAACACCATTAGTCTGTGAAGTGTATAGTTTAAAAATACGATTATAAGATACCCAAACTGATAATTTGTATATAAAGTAAAATCAAATAAATAAACGATTTTGCCTATTATTTGGAAAATTGTTAACTGATTTTTTCTGAAAAGGAAATATGTATATATTGTTACGAACTTGTATTTTATCAGATTTGATTTCTTCTAAATAACCGGCTATTAAATTTCATTTCAAGCATGCTAAAATATTCTCACTGCACTAATGATTTACTTTTTAAATGCCTATAACATCTTAAACATCATATAATATATATATATATATATATATATATATATATATATTTATTTATTTATATATATATATAAATGAAGAAATGGAAATATTTTTGAATATATATATCAATAAATTAACACCGTAATAAATAAAAATATGTAGTTTGTCGGCATATACTATAAGGCAGCAAATGCATTTTATTTATTAGGCTAATTTGTCATTTATTTTCGTTTTAAAAATAATAAAAAGGCTCTCCTTAACTAATATTTGTAATAAGGATTATAGACTTCATCTCGTACATCGCTTAGACTGCGAACAGATTTCAATTTTATACTTTTTACTAATGTTTAGTTTATCCCAATCACATTCATATGTAACCAGCCTTTTCTCGTTTGGCAGGTGTTACGCTAGATTTTGATATTGTCTGTATCAAAAGTAACCCAACATAATATAACAAATCCAATAAAAAATACCAAGGTATGAGTATGGAAGTATATTAAGTAGTATTAGAATAAGAATAATAAAAAATAAGAAAGCAAAAATAAGAACATTATTATTAAAAGAAACGTGTAACTCTAAATAATTTTATACGGAATAATAAGATGAGCTTTGTAACTAACAATAAGCAGAAGTATAATATAGCACGTTTTATATATTAAATTAATAATGACAATTGAAAATAACTAATGCTGGCCATGTATATTATTTTTATATAAAACTGTTCTGCTCTAGGCCAAGCGATATCTGAGCAAAAGTAACACATACTAAAGAACGCGTTTTAAAACATCGCCCACAGATTTTAAATCATTTGAAAGGTGGGCAAACTCATTTATAAATATAAAAGTAACTAATAAATTTAGCTCGTTAAATCATTATACGCAGAAATAAAACTGATCAAAACAATTCTACCGTTACTATAATGTAACCAAATAAAAAAATGAAATAAACCCACCAGAAGTTCACAACTATATATATATATATATATATATATATATATATATATATATTCATTTATTTAAGTCAATCATCCTTATTTTTATTATACACGTCTTTGGAGTAGAAAGTAAATGTTGTATGAGATAGAAAAAGAAAGTCATCCAGTAGTTCGTTTCCGTTCTTATTTGGAAGATTTCAAAAAATGTGCAGAATTTCCCTGTTAACGAAATTCGATCAGGAGCACATTTCTGCGAAGATTTAGACTATGCATTGCTTCACACTTTCCACATACTAGACGTAATTTGAAGTTGTTTACCCACTTATTTTTCGTTTTAGAATTTCCTTCAAGAGAAATCTATACGTAAGATATAAGAAGCCACCCAAGGTGTGACATTGAAGATCAGATGTCATGCCAATTGAGGAAGTTTTATTCCTTAACACTAATTTTAATTTATACTAATATATATATATATATATATATATATATATATATATATATTTATATATATATATATATATATTTCTAATTAGGAAGAAAAATATTAATAACAATTGGATAATGGCCATTTATTTCGAGAATACTAAACTTCACTTTACAATCTTTCATTTATATATCTATCTGGGTTTTCATTTGATTATGTGGGTGGCAACAAATCTGACTCGGTTTTACTTCTATTTCTTGTTTGGGCTGATTAGTAAGTGTGTATGTGTTTGTGTCTGTGTGTGTGCCTGTTTGCATGTAAATGTCTTTCTCGCTGTATTGCAAAGTGATGTCTGAGATCTGGTCATTCTTGTATTGATGGCTTGAGAGTTAACCAACTGTTCGCATTGTTGGTTGTTACGTGTACGAATGTTATTTTTCCGAGTGTAGTCTTTCGTTTCCCCTTGTTCCGTATTTTTGTTTTCTCCACTTGGTAACAGCGCAGGTGCGGATTGCAGTGTTGAATGCTCATATTGTTTCGAAATTTCTGTCTCCGTATGTGCAGCTGCTTTTTCCCTTTCAGTTTGTTGCCAATCCGATCGAATGTTTGTTGAGTCTGGTCGAGGGGGTGTTTGGTCTTGCCTGGATGCTAGTAAATTGTTGTTGAATTTTGTTATTCATGGCCAGTCGATTAGAATATCATGTTGATGAAACCTTTGAATATTTAGGCCAGGGCTTTATAAATTTATAATAATTTATCTGATTTTGCCCTATGTAGAATTGAGAAATTGGTAAAATTGACTGGGTGCCCCGTTACCAATGAAATATCTGATTTTCCTGACGGTGCCAAGCCTTTTTTAATCAATTTCTGCGGTAAATGTTGCTTTCCTTCAGTTGGAACCTATTTAGAAAAGTTTAATAATTGAAGATCTAACCAGTCAACCCTGAAATCGCCCTATACAGCTGACTTCATACCCGTTGAGAAGGTACATTTATTTCAAGTTAAATAGCGAGACCTGTGTAGTATATCTTTTGTAAATACAAAACTAATTATTGTATCAATTAGCAAAGGCATTGCATCCAGTAAATTCGTTTTGTCTCTGATGTGAACTCTTCAACCACTTCTCAGTATTTTTCGTGTGTGGGACTTCAATCGGAGCACATTTGCAACACCCATGCCACTTAAAATACATTAAGCATTTCATTTGTTAGCAAAGACAATTCATTCATTTGGACTGTTTCTGTCCTCACTACGATCTTTACCGATACTATCCAGAATTTGTTTTGGCATTATATATATATATATATATATATATATATATATATATATATATATATATATATACGCAGCCGTGTGTTCTTACGTATCAGCAGACTATGTTAAAAAAATGTTTCCTCTTAACTTTTACGTGTATATTTACGGTCAACAAAATATAATTGAGCTCATTTATGGCAGATTTGATCTCACGTGATTTATATATATATATATATATATATATATATATATATATATATATAGACCACGTTAAGGAGTGCATCAATTGAAATGTATTCAATAAGTGATATCCTCAATGTAACAGATGTGAAAAATCTTTAGTTCTTATATTTAATGCAGTCGCATATATTGGCTTGATTAACCAAATTCATTAATCTAACCTAGTGTCAGATCTCGATCTTGAATACGTCTGCTGACCTACTGGGCTTAGAACACTTTTGAGTATATATTTCCGCCTCATCTCCAATCGCCTTTTAAACAAAACATTTATTATTCACACATGTACTATTCATTTTTACCTATTTTAATATCATCTTCCAAAGTCTATACTCAATATGGAACAGATATAGAGTAAAACAAAATCTTATATGTCTGATAAGTCAGTAGTTTCATCTGATCGCATCAAAAAATTTTTCTCTCTCTCTTTACGTGATCTTCAATCGAACACTGGTGATCATGATAAAAAAGGGCATAACTGACTTTTGATAATTATTTTTAGGCATAAATTTCTTTAACCGTAACGCTATAACCTAACACATAATTATAGCGAACATCTTCCCGAATCTCTTCGTTTCCATAAACCATCGCATTGGGTATAGGATTTCTAAATCGGGAAGTACTATTACGCGTATTTAGCGTATCATTGAAAGTGTATACGAAAAACCGTGATTAGCTCAACAAAGAAACATCGCTGATAATATACACTGTAATATATTTTTGAAAAATAACCGGAACATTAGTACTCATAAAGACTAATACACACGAATGTATATATATATATATATATATATATATATATATATATATATATATATATATATATATATATATATATATATCAGCTTGTGTGTGTGTGCGCACGCAAATGTTAAATGCAATTACTAAGATAATTTTTTACTGTTAACGTCAATATCACTTTCAGCATACTACTATTCATGAAGATGGGTTCCTAAGATAAATTGCCATCTCTCATAAAAATTATTTATAACTTACATCTCTACATTGTTGTGTAGTAGCATACATATGCACCATACAAAAACGAAATTTATAAACAAAATCCGTTGACATTTAGCGTGTAAAGAGAAATAAAAATCCTTGCACAATCATAAAAGTCTGCAAATTTGGAGCTTTTATTTGAAACAAAGAATACGGGTAATATAACCATTTTCTCAGTTCTAAATGAGACCAAGTTAGACATATTATTTTATAAAAACGAACCACTTTATAATTAACAGTAATTCCCGGACCAAGAATAAACAAAAAGGAGCAAAACTAACATCAGTTAGATTTACATATGCGATTTGAAAGACGGTACACAGACTAATGTGAAAAAACACCAATGCATAAATAAGGTATTAAGAGTTAATTATATGCGAGAATTTTATAATTACGAGCCGCCTAATTGATTTTCCATACCTTATTTGTTTGACGTCGAATCATACGCGATTACGAGTTTTCCGTCGTGCTCTTTTGATGACTATTACCGTTTTGGGGGACCGGATCGATCAAGCTGGATTCGTGAAAATTAATTTTAGGAATTATTTTCATTACTCACGTAATCGTAATTTTAAATGAGAAAAAAATCATGTGTGGAACTATATTTTTTATTATAAAGCAGGTATGCAAAACATAGTTCGAAATAGGCCATTATCTATTCGCCAAAACTCAACTCTATAGTCATATCTGGTACTTTATGTAGTCAATTTCAGTTAACCAAGGGAGATAACGTTTCATGCGGTGTATATAATACAACAAAAAACAGAAAGCTGGAAACCTAAATTCTAGCAAGGCGCATACACAGACGCGCAAAAAATAACAAATTCATATTCAAGACATGTACCAGTATCGTATCCGTGTGCAAAAAGAAAAAGAAATTTGATCTGATACAAGAACAGTTTCTTTCTCATATTCTTCTCATTTATCTACAAATCGCCATCACTTTATACATAAATTGAAATAACTAGGGGAACAACCAATCAATTGCGTGCATCACCTCCAGATCAAGCTCAATTTCTAAACATTTATGCAGGCTGAAGGAGCATGTCCAGACGTTGAGCTTAAGCTTGAGGTGATTCTCGCAATTGATTGCCTTTTTCCCGTATTTCACACTCTCCATGTTTACATTTTTATATTTCCTTTGGCCTTTCAATTTATATATAAAGAGATGTTCATTTGTCGATTCTTGAGAAAAATATGAGCAAGAAGCGGATCTTGTATCTGATACAATTTTCCTTTCTTTTTACACATAAAAAAGATACTATCAACTCTATTAAGACTCGCACTCCAAAAGAATGAAGCAAATTATTTTCTTAATTGTTCTTACTATTAAGACTGCTGCATAAAATTGCCTCGGTAATGCTAATTCATTTTCGTTTCTGGCGTTGAAATGTTAAGTGCTTAATCCAAATTTGTTCCCCTTGCTTTATAAAATCGACTATATAAAGTATCAGAAAAAAAGGGTTGAGTTGCGTCTTGACGAAAAGTAAATGGTCTTTTTAATTGTGTTTTACTTACCAGCTTTATTACGAATGTTTACTATCACACGTTATTTATTTCTCGTTTAAAATTAAAAATGCATAATAACTGCTGAACTAAAAGTTACACATGAACCCACTCAGTCAATGTTCGTTCAATCGTCAATCATATGCATGTCGCAAATTGTTCAAATTGATTTTTGTGGTCTCATTGAAACTGAGCGGCCTATGATATAATTGGTTACTATATACGCGAGAGACCTATGGATAAAAGCTGCATATTCGATTCACCGTGCCATGCTTTAATTGCGATCTAATCCTCGTTTGCCAGTTTTCCGTCCTGCCTAAAGATGAACATGTAAAGTGGAAACGTGTCGTCAATTGCTATTGACGGTTGTAGTGCTGTCTTGTGACCGGTCAGAGGAAGTAGGATTTGTGTTTTTATCAATTTCGCAAACTTGAGAAAATAACCATTTGAACGTTGTAAGTCAGACATTACTTATAATTTATGTCCATATATTTAACCAAATAACATTGCAGGCATCTTTGTTTAAGAGATTGAAAGTTAATTGTGAAGTATTTAGGAAAAAATGGCGATTTAAACATCATAATCCCATACATTTTGATTAAAATGTTTCTTCTGAAAATTGAATGTGTAATACTCAAAGTAAAAAGACATTATAGTGAAAATATATATTGGAATAATGTCTTATGTGCTTCTTGGTGTCTAATCGTTAATTATTTAGTAGGTATAAAAATTTACACATTGAATAGAGTAGATTAGATTAATTCTTTAATATTTTTGGTAAGATCTTGAAAGCAGTATTTCGTATAACCCTAACCACACAAAAAATGAAATAGCATGTTCGGTACACATGGTTTTCCAAATGAGCAAACACAAGTTTGTTAAGGTTGTATTATGTATGTCACACGTGTGGTTGTTTTGAGATTTATATTTTCGAACTACTAAAAGAGTTTTTTAAGTTTATTTAATAAAAATATGACACCTGGTTATTCGTTTATTGTCGGCTAGTTAGGTATAGCATCTGTTTTCAAAAACTGTGCAAATTTTCGTTTATTAAAGTTTTTCATTATCGGTGTGTGTGAGTGTATCTGTTTTTGTAGCTGTACAGATCCTGTTTCTAGCCGAGACCTCACAACTAATGCTTATACCTCGGCTATGAGAGAATTTAGAGGTGCGAAGTTAAAGATTCTCTAAACATCGATACAGCAAACATGTACATCCTTGGAGTGATAGAAAACATGACGCAAGGTCTATTGTATATTCTAGAATAATGGGAAATATTTGAAAAGATTCATGACGCAAATCCGGTGGCACCATACCGACAAGGCCATTTGTCACGCCAAAAGTACGTAAGGCTCAAGGAAGATTCGGAATTCTGTTAATGCGTTCAATTATGCAATGGTGAACACGCCATACAGCTTTATTGCAACGCATTTATTCAGACTTGCAGTTAATTCAAAGTATCATTACCACACACATTGTTAAAGATTCTTTAGAATTAGCAGAATCACTGAACACCAAGAACATCGCCTATGAAACATTGGTAACCCTGTATGTAACGTCGATGTTTATAAACACAAAATAAGCAAAGACAATGATGATTTACTGCGACATAATCAAAGATGAAAACGCCGATTGTCTGATTTGTTTGAAGCACATAAAATAACTTATATTGGCCTTCCTAGAAATCGTTCAAGTTTTAGCGAAATCTGCAAACAGTTAATGTTCGTGACTGCATAGAAATTGTGCAGCCGTTATTTCCATTCAAGTACAATGTATGCGAGACTGCTAGAGGTGAGAGCCGCACATCTTATTCTGTTTACACATATTTACGTTGCAGTTTCATCTTCGTTAGTCAGTTTGCCGATGTACTGAGATGATGATAATGGAAGGTCGAAACGCATCAGCACGTGTGACGGAAGGTATTTTTGCTATGTTTTTCGACGACTCATTTAGCTGTAAACAGAAATGCGCGTCTTATAGCGAATAGCACGAAGTCACCTTGCAGCGTGCAGCCCGTGATAGCGATCGCCAGAATCGTCTCAAGCATTGTGATTTTTTAAAGGAAATGCATTAATGTAGAATTTAACCACGAGTAGGTCTCACTAATGAATATGCTGAAGAAACATTTTTTTCTAATAAAGTAAATACAAAACGTCATATTCTCCAGCAAATTTAAATAATCCATTGATAATAATATAGATCATTAAAAAATGCAGCCTTCAAATAAAGCAACCGCATATTTCAAAATTTGTTTTTCACTGAAGTCTCGGTAAATTAAAATCTTATCTAAAAGAAGAGAATAGTTTACACTTATATTTCTTTGAAATCTTTTGATTTTGTACTTAATTATGCCTGATATTGTAGCCAATAAGAACACAAACCTTGTTAAGTTTTATTTACTTTCAATAATTATATCAATAAAAAATAAAGAAAGAGAAAATACAATCTGGTTTGCTTAATTAGATGTTCGTAAAATATCGAGAAAATTTGATATTTTGATTTTTAATTTTTGCTAATGCGTATCAATATATATTTTGGGACTTCGTAAGTCTTAAATAAAATCAATAATCTTTACTATATGTAGTTTGATGAAAAAATTGTTAAATTTCAGGTTCAGCTAATATGATAATATGCACTTTTCGTATTAGCATGCATTTAAAAAATTTAAATTTTTTAGTAATTCATTCAATTCAATGAAGAATATATATATATATATATATATATATATATATATATATATATATATATATATATATATATATATCAAGAAATAAGAGGGCATTGATTTAGAAACGAGTTCAAACATACTGAAATGAAATTGTCGATTTTTGTGCGCCTTTGTCATATTCGGGAATCAATTGAACTACTAAACATTAAGTCTAATTTGTGCATTACTCAGAGTTTCGACAATTGTAACGTTGTTTTCCCACTTAAAGTTTTAATATATTAACTGTTCTCGTGATTAATTTAAAATTTTAAACTACCTCAAATTAGAAATATTCTTAAATTTCTACTTTAATAAATATTTAGATTGGAATGTACAAATTCAGCAATCGTTATATGTATATACCGCTAATTTTACTGATTTTTTTAAGATATTGTTACATATAACATTACAACTTGCATAGTTGTTATTTGTCGGACGTGAAGTATGCCTACCTTCTTTCCGAAAATTTAAAAATTATGCCAACAGATCTAACGAAATGTTAGCAGCAGTGCAACCACTTATAATGAGATAACATTAAGCATTATAATATTATAAATTGGCAAGTATTACCGACGCATTAAAATCATTGACATTGTAAACAGCGTAGTATCTACATGAAATGCTGGTGCTTCACAGCCGATTGATAGTTTTCTCAGTTATATGTGGGATTGCTTATTTTAAATTATCGTTCACAGAGCTCTTTTTAGGGAAAGCAAGGTTTTGGGCTGTATTTTATGCTTACTTGTCACGCTATTTCACCGCGGAGCACCTCTGCAAAAAGGAAACGGCGGAAACCGTTAAAAACGCAAAGGAGGTCATCTCGTTTAAAAACGTCTTTTGCACTTATTTGAATTATTTCTAGTCAAAATCCTGTTAACAGAAACGGGGGTAAAAGAAAGAAATATAATCGGCCTATATTTCGTCTACATTAAAATTTATATTTATCCCAAACTAGACAAATTGCGTTTAATTCGTCTGTTAAAATAATATAATGATTTCATTGAGCCAAGATATGGCCTTATATGTTTAGATTTATTACTATTCCAACTTTAAGCCCTACATCAACCGTTTTTGCAGTAAACATTTATATTTTACCTCATCCATTATCTGTCTTTTTAGCTCCTTATCTCTCTCTTTCTGTCTTTCGCTGCAAAAGTCTCCATTGCTTCAACGTGTTTATTCATTTTCTCTGAGAACGTTCAGCTCTTCTACTTTAATCACTGATAAATAGATTAACTTACCGCACTATTTCGTTACTGGTGTACTTCCACTTCTGCATAACTAACATCGGCCAGCTTTAATTAATTTACCCGATGTAATTAGATCAACTATCAATTAACATTGACGAATGCTTATCAATGGTAGCTGATGGTTGAAATAGATCGAAAATTGCCTATGAGAGCTATAAAAACGCGTGGAATTTTTACGTGCATAAGAAAGCAACTAAACAAACTACCACAGCTAGTGAATGCATGAATCTAGTCAAATATTTTATACATGTATATATATATATATATATATATATATATATATAAAATTATCAAAATAAAATAAAAGTTGTTGATCATCAGCTACTAAAACTGGATTCCAGTAATTGAGATTCCTCATTTACATTGTAGTTTTATTTACTCCAGTTAATTAAAAACCCACAACTTCTGTAAGTATGCTTTTAATCTTCTGTTAGTATAAGTGCTTACACATGCGCTTTTAAATATATATTTATGTACAGAAATATGAAGTGATTAAATAAAATGAACAACCCTTAACAGAAATTCGATTAACAATAACTGCAACAAATAATATTAGACAGGTCTGACTGTAATGTCTCATTTTGCTTTTTAACTTAGTTTTTTTATTTTTGCTAAGAAACTATGCATTATATTCCATTGACTTTTAAACAAAATACTTGTGTCGGATCATCGAAATATATTATATGAAGAAAAGCTCCACGAATGACATCCACAAATGACTTATACCTAGAAGAGCTCAGACGACAAAAATTTCATTCTAAGATATTATTTTGTCAACATGGGTTTTCGAGGTCAGATCACACTTCTAGGCCAAAATCTAAGGGATAAATAAACGTGCGTGACAAGATAAATTCCTTTATCGATTGATTACTGAAATACCTACAAACTTTGACTCGTCACATAGTTGCAAACCATATTATTCGAAAATTATATTTTCTCCGGCTCAGGTTCAAATAATGAAGCGTGTAAAAACTGGTCAGATCGTACAAATGGATTTTGATCAATCTTGCCTTGAAAGACGGACTCTGATTCTCCGGAATCAGTTTATGCCAATTTGATGAGATATAATTTAGCGAAATTACAATCAAATTATTGCATCTAACTGTGTGTGCCTACCCAAAGCCAGCTAATTTGACAATTTGTCACACTGCAGTCGCGTGAAGCCTATATATATGCAAAAGTTTTTCGAGATAATCTGATTTTATGTATGATATCTATTGCGGGATATCATTTGCTACAAATCATTTTCGCTCTATTTAAATTTTTTGACTTGCTTTTCCAGACATGAACTGAATTTAGTTTAATGATTTGCTGGAGTAACAAGTGATTAGAATAAGTTAGAATTCTAAATTTTAGTGAAAATTAACTTATCCTGAAATCTACGTTGGCACCATAGTTATACGAACATAGGTTGCGCGGGCGATGGTAACACTTACTATAATCAAGGTTATGTGTAGTGTGCGGCACCAGATTCTGTAGGATACGTGCGCAGGTTCGAGCCCTGTCCGCGGCAAAATATGGCCAGTACATGATTCGTTCTCAATAAGGACGAAGCAGGACTACTGGATGAATTTCCTGTTCTACACTATACATTTCGTAGTTCGTAATGGGTCAGGTGTTTAGATCAAGTTCACAACCTTGTTTATAGTAAATGTTGGCACCATGTTCTAACTCGGCAACTAGGGTATTGGCACTTGTCATAGGCTCGCTATATATTATATATATTAAGTTGACTTTAAAGTCGCATCTTCCAAGGCTTTATATGAATTTTACTCAATTAATGCTTGCACACACATTCGTGTAAGATGTTTAACTATCGATATGTCCCATATTACTTGGTCAAATATCGGCTTCTACGAATGAGTCGCCACTAAGTACGAAACGCACGTGTACACGAGATTACACCTTTTGTTTATGCTAACTTCGGTTAATCCTTCTGGTTCTATTAGAACTTGGATCTTACTGGGTTCGCAACACCTAATACTCAATTGCATAATGCAATCCGCATTGAGCGATACTCAGACGTATATGTAGTTGCCGTTTAAATCGGAAACATTCAATATACAGAGTATAAGTATAAAAGCGAAAACGAATGGCTGCACAGAATATGCAAAATTAGCTCAAATTGCCGCCTTCGTTTTTTTAGCATGTATCTATGTTTTCTCGCGTTGCTATTTGTTGCCTCATTTAAATAATTATTTTTTTTAAATTTCAAGTTCATTGGTTCATAGTTTCAAATAATCTTTTCATGTTTTCCGATTGCGGTTGCAACTGGCAGGCCACCATTTTGGAGCGAGTCATTTTCTAGTAGGAATTTTAGCTGATCAATAAATAAAACTCCAATTACAACGTTGTTGCTGAGTGGATATAAACTGACACGGTGCCACACTTTGAGTACCTTAATGTATATTTCTGTGTAAACAGTATTATTGGATAGAGTTGATCTGGTTGTTATAATCACCACTCAGGCATAATAAATCTATAAAGAAAGCTTGTCAATCGAGTTAAAATCACATCGCCTTACGCAAATGTATAAGTGGGATATCTTCATGACAAAGAGTTAATGGAATAAAATGTGCCAAAATTATGTTTTCAATGTTACAAATATTCTGATGATTAACAGTTTAATTTAGTTAAGTTTAAATTATACTTGCAAACACCATCGGAATAATATCCGCCAAAATGAATCGTTACTGGTGGGTTAATTCTCAACATCAGCTTTTAGTTAAATTGGAGGGCAGTTCAGAAAATATGAAATTTAAAAATGTTAAATCCAACACTAGATTATAAATTTCGTTCCGGCTGTATTTGTTTTATCCTTCTGGTCAAATTTGAATTAATTTGTTCCTAGGAGCGCAACACCTAATGAACAATTGCACATATATTATTTCTCCGCCACAAACAGTGTCTAACTTTTATATATTTAATTGAATAACGTCATGATTACCTCGAAATTTGTTAAGTAATATCGATCAAGGCCAGAGAGTACGGATTTGCTGGAGTAATAGGTGTTAAGAAATAGATATAAATCTCAATATTTTGGTTAAATTTAGCAACAATTAAAATCCATTGTGTTGGCACGATGTACCTTTTCGGTAACATAATTTTGGTATCGGTTACTGACATAACAGCCAAAGTTATAGTACACTTTGCAGACTCGGTATACATATTATATATAGTGAGTTTGCTTTAAAATTGCAGTGCTGAAGACTTAATACCAAGTTGGCTTCACTGCTACAGCTTTACATATTGGTATACGAGCTTGTACCGACCTATTTTCAAACATTCGTCTACAAAGTATACAGTGGGTAAAAGGCGTAATACCGGCTCCTACTGATGAGTCACCAGTCAGCATGACACGAATGTGCACGAGATTATATTTTCCGTTAATGCTATATTGCGTTTATCCTTCTGATCAAATATGCACTAATTTTTTCCTAGGGGCGCAACACCTAATACACAATTGTTGCCATAGTGCAAACATTATATCTCTTAAACACAACTAAATAATTCATCTTATTATCTCACTTTATTACCATTCTACCAGCAATTTGTTCGTGTATACAGAATATATATCTCCTCTCGGCTTGCCTTTATTTTATTTATTTTGCTGGTTAAATAAAATGGGATTGGTGTTCACTTTAAGCTCGTTATCTGGTTTTAAAGAATATAACAATTAATGTTCATTTCTCAAGAGAAATGACGCATCAGTATTACGCTTTGGCTGACTTGGATTCTTCGAGGTAAGGTAGTTTATTTCGAAGCCAACAGATTTAACTGAGAAAGGTGCCTTCATCGTGTAGAAATTTGAGCTCGTGTACTGAATATGAAAATGGTTTATAAAATAAAACTCGATATTCGCCGATTTGATAATAAATGCCAAATTAAAAAAAGGAATAGGTACTTTGTGCTGTGTCATGTATTAGTAGCTCTGTAAACTAAATTATAGAAACATAATGAGCAAAACAGATCGCACAATTTAACCTCAATTCTCGAAGTGTACACCCTTTACTATTTTAAATAAGCCCGTTAAATTTACAGAAAATGTCGTAATAGCAAGTAAACACATGAATATTTTGCTTTGTTCTGCTGACTCATTTTGTCAATTTGCTTTTGTCTTTGATACTGTGATTGCATTCGACTCTTCTCACCGTGTGTGCCTTAACCTAATAATGGCTGCTTATTGCATATAAATCACAAACAAGGGGATAAGTAGATTTCGGGACACACCAGTTAATCATTTTCGAAATAATCCCCACACCTGTTTTATTGAATTTATTATTATGTATCGCGTAAATTTTGTTGTTAGCCAAATATATTGAAAAAAGTATGTTTAGACACTACTATTAGTGCCAGAAGTATTAGAAGAAGCAGTAGTAACAGTAAGTTTTGTAGAAGGATTATTAGTAGTTGTAGTAGTCATTATAATTGTAATATTAGCAATGGTAGTAGCTGAAGTAGTAATAGCTGTAAAAGAAAAAATAAGAAGTAGCGGTAATAGTAGCATCATATTTAGCAGTAGTAGAAGTGCCAGATGTGGTATTAGTATTATTAGTAGTAGTAGAATTAGAAGTAGTAAGAGTTTTAATAGTAATAGTAGTTGTAGTAGTAGTAGTAGTATTAGTAGTAGGTGTAGTAGTAGTAGTAGTAGTATTAGGAGTAGTGGTGGTGGTGTTTGTGGTTGGGGTAGTACTAGTTTTAGTATTAGTAGTAATAATAGTAGTAATTATTAAATTATTAGTGGATGTATAACAGTTATTCTTCCAAGGTAATTTTAAAAGGACAACATTATTTTCAGTATAATCATTATTCGTAAAATTTTTGTCCTTTATAATATATATATAACAAAAAAAGAACAAAATTGGCAATACTGGCACTACTCAGATTTAAAGACTAAGGTAAATTATTTTAATCAATATTGCACTCCTTTTTTATTGAACAATAATTTGAATTTGTCTAATATCCTAACTCTTATTTCTGATGCAGCAATAATGGACAATATAACTTTTATCGTTATCATCATCTAATCACAATCATAAGTAAACAATTTACTCTCTTTTTAACCGGCCAGCAGAAAATAATTGCCATTGTAGTATGCGTGAAAATCAAAACGAATTCAGAATTTGAAATTAATTAAAAGTAGATTATTAAATTTTATACTTGCAGAAATTTGTTAAAGATAATTAAAATTTTGCATGATGTTTCACATTTAATAGAAATAGATTTTGAAATTTTATATGAGCTTTAGCAAGAATGATTATAGCAACGTTTGCGTCAAATTTATTTGATTAAAGTAAACTTTGTCATCAGATATTTATCGCAATAGATATATCTTATTCGAGTTGAGCATATTTGGTGATTTTTCTTGTATTTTTATAATGAAATTTAGAGGTCGAATCGTCTCAAGTTTTGTAAATGAAAAGTTTGATTTTTTGCGCGTAGGTTTTAAGACTGTATTTCTTTTCGATTCAAGTCTGCAAACATTGCTAAAATAAATTTTTTGGCACTTTCCTGGCGATTAATAGCTGTTTAATTGAACATCTGATATAGATGTCACTTTATCGAATTTTATGAACTACAAATCCAGTTAAGTAGAACGTATGCGAATGCACAGAGAGCCATCTTCACGTATTTTTACACAAGCTATGATGTTAACTTGGGAAATCGCATCCTATCAGTTCTTGCATTTAATATATTTTAACTGTGGTTAAGCGACCAGTGATTGCGCCGGTGGAGATAATAATTTCATCAATCAAGATCGCGATCTTAATATAAACACCAGTCATAGGTATAAACGAAATATTTTATAATGTGGAAAATGCAATTCATCCAAAAAAACCATCTTTGTCCTTATTGGGAACTCACTACCTACTGTCCGGAATTTACCGCGCACAGAACTCGGATCAAGAAACGCCTGATTCGGAATCTGTTACTCTAACCACTGAGCCATCCAATAATACACAAACTATTGAATCTCGCAGATATTGTCTTGTGTGGGACAATTGATAGCCCTCATAGGTCGGTAAAATCTTGAATCCTTTACATTTCCAGGTGCACCATTTTTTGGTCTTGATTAATGGGTATTCACATTGCCCTTCCATTTGAAGCCTTCCATTAGCTGCTTATCCGAAAATGACGGCGGAATCGAATATTCCAACATATTTTCCGAATTTTCGGGATTTTATTTCCAGTCCAATCTTCAGGGTTGACAGCATACTCACAGGGAAAAAACATTGGCTAATGTAGTATCCTCAAACAAGACAGATCTTATTTTTTTATTTTAATTCCTAACGTATTATTTATTGTCTGCCCTAACATCCGGTATTCATAACTATTCTCGTACACTTAAATGTATACACAAACTTATCCACGGGGAGATTCAAAACACGAAGGACAGCACTGCGCAATTCACATCAACATTTAATGCAGAAACTTGTCTAATGGATGGATTGCACATCTAAATTATATAATGCTTAGTTTATATTAGCAAATGTATATATAAAATAGGAATGGTGATTATATCATGATCGCAACCTTGACTGGTGTATATGTACTTAAACTAGTTTGACTGACTGGTTAAAAATAAGACTAAATTATCTAAGATATACTCAAGCTAATTTTAAATATAAAAACAATGTCCATACATACACAGTCAAAAATAGCATAATTTAATATTTTTATCCACTCGGAAAAGGCTTAAAAGTGGGTATAAAATGTTTGCACCGAACTAGTTCAGTCAGAATTGCACTCAAGTATGATAAAGGCAACATTCACATTTTCCATTTTGCAGTGGGAGTCTCGATAGGTAGGTAGATTAACTTTGTGCTCCGAGAAAGACCATGCCAGCATGTCAGAACTTTTAACTGATGTTATTTCGAATAAAGGTCTTAAGATCTAGGAATAAAATAATCGTCTCCAAAAATATTTATAACAGTAACGAGATAGTAATACAGATTGCCATCCGCAAAATCACATTAGTTTGTATAGTCTGTGTCAACGCATCTGTCATAGTAGGATAATTATTATGAATGTAATTAACTAAGCAATAATTAAAAACAAATTTATATGCGTAGATGTCCTTAACGAACAAAAAGTCGCATATTTGCAATAAAATACGTCTTATTAATAAAATATATCAGTATACAATTAACATTATTATTTTTATTATTGTAGTTATTAGTAGAAATAGTAGTAGAAGTAGTAGTATTAGCAGTAGTAGTAGTAGTAGTAGTATCATCATGGGCATCATTAAATATATTATGATAATTTCCTTCGAATTTCAATTGCCCATCTGTAGTCTAATACCGTTAACAACTTTGAAAATATCCGCCCCACATTTAAGACATTACAAAATATTTTCACTTATTTTATTTTAACCGTTTCTGTCTTAATAAATTAAATTTCATTCTAAACAACAAATAATTTTGCTGTTAAATACTGTTCGTTGCGAAGAGCTAATATATATGCAAGTATGTATTACGTGTTGCGAACCTAGTAACAAATTAGTTCAGTTGTGACCAGAAGGATAAACCAAAGGCAGCATGAACGGAAAGTATAATCTCATGCACATTCGTTTCGTGCTTACTGGCGACTCATCAGTAGGAGCCGGTATTACGCCCTTTAACCACTATATATTTGGTCGAAGAATGTGGAATAATAGGACGGTACAATCTCCTAGACGAATGTGTAAACCTGTAATAGTGAAGCTAACATCATCTAAAGTCAAACGACAATGCGACTTCAACGCTAACTCACACTATATAATATATATACCGAGTCTGTAAAGGATACTAACACTATGGCTATTGAGTTAGTAACTGATACCTTTTTTGAAATCGATGAGAACCGGATACTAACACTATGGTTTTCGAGTCGGTACATGATACCAACCTGATGGATATAAATTTATGCTAAAGTTCACCCAAATTGAGAATTAAAACAATTTCCGAACACCTGTTACTCCAGTTAAACCATACACTCTGGCCTTCATCGATATCAGTTATCACATTTCGCGGTAAGCATGACATCATTAAATTCAATATATAACAGTTAAATACTCTTTGTTGCGGAGAGCTAATATATATGCAAATATGTATTAGGTGTTGCGAACCTAGTAACAAATTAGTTCAGTTGTGACCAGAAGGACAAACCAAAGGCAGCATGAACGGAAAGTATAATCTCTGGTCACAACTGGACTAATTTGTTACTAGGTTCGCAACACCTAATGCATACTTGCATATATATTAGTTCTCCGCAACAAACAGTATTTAACTGTAATATATTGAATTGAATGATGCCATGCTTACCGCGAAATGTGATAACTGATATCGATGAAGGCCAGTGTGTATGGTTTAACTGGAGTAACAGGTGTTCGGAAATTGTTGTAATTCTCAATTTGGGTGAACTTTAGCATAAATTTATATCCATCAGGTTGGTATCATGTACCGACTCGGAAACCATAGTGTTAGTATCCGGTACTCATCGATTTCAAAAAGGTATCAGTTACTAACTCAATAGCCATAGTGTTAGTATCCTTTACAGACTCGGTATATATATTATATAGTGTGAGTTAGCATTGAAGTCGCATTGTCGTTGACTTTAGATGATGTTAGCTTCACTATTACAGGTTTACACATTCGTCTAGGAGATTGTACCGTCCTATTATCTCCACATTCTTCTACCAAATATATAGTGGTTAAAGGGCGTAATACCGGCTCCTACTGATGAGTCGCCAGTAAGCACGAAACGAATGTGCATGAGATTATACTTTCCGTTCATGCTGCCTTTGGTTTATTCTTCTGGTCACAACTGAACTAATTTGTTGCTAGGTTCGCAAAACCTAATACATACTTGTATCTAATGAATTGTCAGATGATTTTACATCACTGTAATTTTCCTTTGATTAGTGTACACATGTGGTAACTGATAAATTCTCAATTAAAAACAAACGAGATCACATTGACACACGCATGACGTGCGCTTATCTAGAGAAGCGTCAGTTGGTGTTATTCGATCACTGTAACTTCTGATCCACAAGTGTACATGTTCGGACAAATACACACACATACATGGCACACATTTGTTAAGAGAAAAGACAGTTATGCCTATGAGAACTAATTATAAGATTGCATGAAACAGTTTAATTTAAATTTACCATTTGACTTAATAATTGTTTAATTGTTTGTGGTATGTTTTTTCCGTTTAATAAGGCTTCGAAAACAGGAAGCCGAAATATTCGGAGTAAAATTGAGGATTGTGGATGCAGACACCTCGTTGTGTAATACCAAGGCCATTTAAATTGATTTAATCCCTGTTGCGCAATGTTTTTTGTTTAAAGAATATGTAAAACTTTTATTACCAGGTATGAATTTAAAAATAATATTCTTTTTTATACAAAAATGCTTTTGCCCCACCTTAAATGCTGATTTTCTTAAGAAATAAAAATGTAGTTCAGAAGAAATAGCGCACAAAAATTGTAGTCAAGAATTTTCAAATGAAAAAAACACCAATAAATACCTTTTAACAAAGTCCACCCGGAATCCGAGTGAACACAGAACTTGGTTCTATATGCACAGCATATTTAGTTAAATAAATTTTGCAAAAGGAATTTACAAAAATATATTTTTTTGTGGATCAAGTTTTTTCACATCTCTCGGTAGGGTGAGTCTTAGATATACGTGCAACGCCAATCTTATTTTACCTACAGTAAGATAATATGCGCTCTGACAAGCGTGAATCCAGTTTGATATAGCAGCTGCCAAAGTCAGTTGGAACCCAAGTACAATCTAAATTTAAGATATCACTGGGTGATGATTGACATGTGATTCAGTCGTTCACACAATATTGTTTATGTTTAGCCGTAGATATAATTAATCGACGTCAACTACAATATACGTGAATATTCGAATTCACTTTAATATATCACGCTATCATTCAACATGCACGAACCATTTTCTAACACAACAAATATATAATTAACGTAAGACATACACTTCAACACTTTGCTCAATAGCCCAGTGTTATTTCGTTCCAAAATGCAAATAGACAAATCGGCTATAATTTAGGCCAAAGTGAACTATCTACCGGCCATCATACCGAATGTATAGTCCCCACTGAAAATTAATCCATTACCAGAATAACACGATTATCTTTCCGTACTTTTTCACTTAATTTACAATTTGTTAAATTCATCCGGATATACTCATACAAAAATTTTTTTGGATACTCTAAATGGAAAATTAGTAGATAATGGCCTAAAATAAACCGAACATATTGAAATATTTATAACGCTACGACTTTTTTACTATTTCAAAGATTTCAAAGGAGTCTTTCAAATCCTACACAGGTAAGTGATTTATAGCAAGCATCAACTTATTATGCAAAAGTTTGCCCAAATCATGCATTTGCGCATTCTTCAGAAAATTACGTTTCACATCAATAATAAAAGTGTGTGCCTTTGGAAAAGAATCAAATTTAGATTTCTGTGTTCCTTAGAGCCTCAGTTTCTCCTGTTCAGGATCTATATTCTCTCCATGTCGTTAAAAGTAGGAAACCTCATTCGCAAATCTACTTTCAGTTTACACGGTTGCATCAGCCTTAGCGTCAATAACGAAATACTGACCAGAAGTCAGACAGTTTACTATAGATAGAAACTATCACGATCCATTGAAGCCAAAGTTCGCCATTTGGCTGTTGAAATAACAACATTATCTCGGTCTTAAGCCAATTCTCATAAATTTACCGAGTGTGCTTAATTCGAGGCAGAGTTCATTGATTTGGAATAATTTTGAAACTGTTGGAAGACGTTTGCAAGCTTTACTTTGAACCATCGTTGCTGGATACATCCCTCCTTCAGTTTCGTATTCGATTAATAAATACCAACCTTATCCGTATAGGGAAATTTGTTATGACGAAGATGTTTCAGCGTTTTCCTAGTTAATTGCTTTGTTACGTGTTTAAACTATAAAAAAACTTTTGAAAGTCCAATTTTCGCAAACAGATGAATTTTATTCGAAACACTAAAAGGTTAATTTAAATTTGCACAAATGTTATTCATGTTCACCTAATACGTTCCTTCAAAGGAAATGCCGAGCGGTAAATGTTTTCTCAGTTACATGGTAAACCTATATCATTCCTGGTCCCTATTTTGCGAAAAACAATTTGTTTTATCCCCTGTCTTCAATTTAACTCCGAGTATTTCACCTTCCTGTTTAGGAAGCATTTTTCAACAATAAACTCACCTCTCTATGAATTTGATAATTATTAAGCGAAACGCTAAACTTAGTTTAAGCTGCTTCATTTACACCTGCTGGTAGATCTGTTATCCAAAACTGATTGTTTATCAACCATTAGAAATTTCATCCACTAACAAACACGGTGTACGCTTATCAATTGGATCGTCATTGTGTGCTTTAAAGGCATTGTTATTTCAATTTTATGACTGCACAAGTTCAGAAATTTGAACATAGACACATACTTGACACATATTTCTTTAGTGGAAAAAATTTAAGGTAGAGAGATGTATCAATAAGAACAAATCAATCCATTTTAACCAAACTTAACATTTGACTTTCTAATTGGTAAATTCTTGGCTCGCCGATGAAAATGACTACCAAAAAGGGAAGCCAAAATATTCTGAGTAATAATGAAACTAGGGCCAGGTACTGAAATTATTCAATTTTAAACAAAAAATCAGTCTTTTAGACATACATTTTCAAAAGGGTTTTCGCAGACGGAAACGGAAAATTTTCATTTGTGCAATATTGCCTATAAAGACGTCGCACTCATGCTTCTTCACAAGTTCATTTTGTTCGAAAATCTGCATTATAAAACATTTTAAAATTCCAAATATTGTACAAAACCACTTTTTTGTCTATCTTAACTTACTTGAATTAATTTTTTTCCAATTAGATTTACGATTCACAAAAACTATTATGCATTAAATATTTTAATCCAGAATATTTAAATAGAAAAATCATAATTTCGCACTTTTTCGCATGGTTCTATTCTTAGTTCAAGAAAGAATATTTTTTCAATATCGTAGATTAATAGCAATATTCTCAAAATAATAAAGCCTGTTCGTAAAACTTGCTTTAATTGGTAGAAAAAGTGTTATGTGTATATGCCACATTTTTCGTATGACACGATATTGTGCGAATGCAACATTATTCTTATATACTACTGAAAGTAGCACGCATATTTTACTTAAAACTGAGTGGTTCTCGTTTTATGACAATTCGTCAATTATTTCGCAATTATATAACGCAAGAAAATTATGTAAAAATATAAATTACATTGATTATCTGAATTCAAATTTGCTCAGTATGTGATTGAGAATATTCTGAAGACCTTTCTGAACCGAGTGGTGAGGGGACACCACTTTTACCAAATTCCCAAGAAACTCCATGAAATGGAGCCGGCTTATCCTCTAAAAGGAGTCAGCCGCAGTAAAGTAAAGTAAAGTAAAGTTAATTACAAAGAGAAAACTAGTAAATAATGTTCTAAATTCAAGAGAACAAATCCAAGGATATTTTTCTTTTCAGAGTCCACGTTTCCCACCAGCTCGAATAGATTAACGAACCATTACGCTAATTTATGCTTTCAAGCGGTTTTAATTCACGGCATAAGTCTCAAAGAATTTCCGATTAATGCGTTTTGGTAAAACATCAGATCTTATAATTGTGCAAAAATAGCACCTTTTCTGAGTTCGGCGAACAGGATCTTCCTTTGCTGTACCAAGAATGATTTTCCAGTCAAAACGGTTGTCTCAATTGTTTCGATATTTCAAAACTTATTTAATCTATTTAAATCAAGTTTTCAAGCTAGGAGTAAACTCAAGTCA
Source organism: Eudiplozoon nipponicum (assembly GCA_029291075.1). NCBI lineage: Eukaryota > Metazoa > Platyhelminthes > Monogenea > Mazocraeidea > Diplozoidae > Eudiplozoon > Eudiplozoon nipponicum. Next base: position 154,690 of record JAQBSW010000494.1, read on the forward strand.
CAGAGTGTTTAACCAGTCGTTGAACAACATAGCTATATTACCGCCAGTCGCACGTACTGAGGCGTTTCAACCTTCCATGATCATTATCGGAGTACGACGGTAAACTGACTAGCATGGATCAAACCGCTTTGCACATATTTGGAAAGCAAAATTAGATATGCTGGTCTCAAATCTAGTAGTCCCGCGTACATTTTACTTGACTGGGAATGTCGGCTACACAATTTTTATGCATGCGGATGACACGGAAGATGGTGTTTACGCGTTTTGGAATAAATATACTGGTTTTGTAACAAGTAGTATGATGTTTTTTGCATATTTTTAACTAAATAATGTCAATGTGCAATACAATGCTTGCGCGCATTAAACTTATAGGCGATTTCTATTATCACACCATGTCTAGAAATGTATAAACAAATACAATAAGTTCGCGCAATCGTTTTACCAATATTCTTGAATGATATTTTTGTACTGAATTGCTTTTATCAACCAATTATTTCAAATGTTTGTATATTTCTAGTAAACCAGCCGATATGATGAAGCGAAAGCACTATTTTATAGTGTATAAAGATTTCTTACATTTATATTTTGTTTTAAATGTCTCATATATTATCAACTCAATTTTATTAACAAATTATCAAAAATTGCGAAATAGTTTTGAAAATTCTTTAAAAAAAATAAAGTTATGCTTCTATATGGGATTTGTTTAACTTTTCACATTAAACTTAAGTTAAAATTTTTGGACTAAAAAACCTAAATGATACTAAGATTGCATCTTATTTGTTATCAACTTTAATCCATTTTAATGCTTAATTGCAAACTCCATGCCTCAGTATGTCAGAACAAATTAATCGAATCTCCTACCTTGCCCTAATTTGCGTATGTTTGGAAACATTTCATAATAATAATTTGGTTCCTTTATATGAACATTTAATTATACGTAGCATTACTCAATACACAAAGCAACTCATCTAAAAGTATGAATGCAATTGCACAAAATTTGCGTTAACTAGTAAGAGCTGAAAGTTTTCATTTCCACCTTTTTAATTAGGCATCATTTAAATATGGATTTAACTCATAGAGCTCGATATCATTATATTTGTTAAGATAGTATTGTTATTTAAGAAACGTCGCACAAGGTAGAAAACACATCCCATCTACGAGATTTATTTGGACCTTATTTAAAACACCTTCGTGGAATTCACAATCGATGCTGCCTGGGATCGAACTAGGAATGGATTAGTGCTGACGCCGCAAATTGCATGCAATTATATTTATTATATCAATATAAACTTTTTATGCATTCTTTCCTAAATGTGCAGCATTGTCGATATCAAAATTCAAACAAGCGTTTCCTGATACTTTCATGAACGACAGGAATATATATATATATATATATATATATATATATATATATATATATATATACAGGTTCACAACTTATCCTCTAAACTAACGAAGCTACGTAATTTTGCAGATTCTATTTGTAATGCAAATTACTTTTTGGCTATTAAACGTATATTGCTTGTACGAGCGGTGATAACAATTATTTAAATCGAGTTTGCGATCTTCATATAGGCAACAGTCTATTTATATGCACATATTTGTCAGTTAAAACTAAGTTTCGCACAATGTACAAAAGTAAATTCATCCAGTAGACCGGTTTTGTCCTTATTGGTAACTCTGCGCGTACTGTCTCTTAGGCAGCATCGCGTCCGCATAAAATTTCCAATTCAACATCTCGGATCCATCTTTGTAGCACAGAGACCATGCCATCTTGGGAAGTAGTATTGATTTAAGATAAAATATCATAATTTTAAAATATTCAATCTGTCCGTATAAACTAAGCATAGCATAAATTAGCAAATGTAATGTAAATGAAAAAAAGTTAGCAAATAATAATCAGTTTAATATGGGAAAACAATTTATATCATAAGTCCAAATCGTCGGTAATCGCAAAGCACAACCTGTATAAAAACGCTTTTTTATTATAACAAACATGCTCAATGTGTTCTAAGTTATTATTTATGCTTCTGTTTATTAATCTTAAGGTCAATTGCTTTTTGCATTCTCAAAGAATGTTAGCGCATCTATTCTAAATTTTTGAAATTCACTATGACTACAGTGAAAGATCTGGCTAGTATTTACCGACCGTTTGGTTAAATATATTGATATCTTGGAGCACATTTTAACAAATAATAACAGAACTAATCGACCACCTAAAAGTTGATACATGAAAGAGATGTGCAACTAGTTAGAGCCACTTAAATGATTCGGTCTCACATATTGACCTGCTGAAAAAGTAATAATTACGAAGAGTTGATACACTTTCTTTAACAAAAATATTGCTAAATTTTTGTGAAGTATCTTTGACGTTAAGATCAATAGATATGAATTTATTTACCGAATTCGTATCTCTGTTTTATCCGAAAGCTTTGTCTTTCGTTAAACCCGTTTTTACATACACCTGTATAAAACACGTACTTCATATTATTTATTGTTTTAATTCAATTGGCAGTTTTTAGATAAGAGTGACGTGGTTTATTTTGAAAACTCGAGAGCATTTATTACTTTATTAATCTGCTTGACAGTGCAATATAATGTTGATTACCTTTTCAAAATATAAGCAATTTTGCAGGCATCATTGGCACATTGGAATATATAGCTACCAGATGAGCAATTGATTTCGAAATAATCGATTAACTGCAGAATACATCATTAACTTGCTTAAATGTAAAATCTATAAATATTCGGAAAACCGTAATTAACTTCACATATTTGTTATAAAAACACGAAACCGTACAGGATCACGAGATCACATTTCTTTGAGTCCATTCCTAAATTTATAATTCATTCATAGTACCTTTTCCATGTGCAAAAATAAAAAGAAATTTTATTATAGACAAGAACCGTTTCTTTCTAAATTTCTTCTCAAGTATCTATATATAAACATCTCTTTATATACAAATTGAAAAGTAAAACAAGTTAGCAAAATTAAAACATGGAGAGAGTTTGGGATAAGGGAACAACCAATCATTGCGTGCGTCACCTCCAGTTCAAGCTCAATGGTTTAACATGCTATTTCTGCTTGCTTAAATCGGGCTGCAATTTATTTAGTAATTACCTTAAATGCTACGTCTGGAGAACACACGTGTGAGACTTCAACGATGTGTTGCGCAATTTCAGACGTGTATTCACCATTTAATTTAAAACAGGCGTTTAAGTTACAATGTTCTCTCATTCGAGTAATCAATCGCGTGGTAGATCGGCCTACGTAAGTTGATCGACAACTTGCGCATGTATATTGGTAAATAATATTTGATGTCGACATTAACGACAATTCCTCTTTGGTTGCTGGTGGAAGAAAATGTGTTACCTTAAATAACACTCGTATTTTAGCTCCATTACACATTCGTGTTAATGCCGCTTCATTTTTTTTTCTTTTGTGCTATTCATATACCCATGAACTGTCTTACTTTCCTGAAAGGATATGTCTAAAAAAATTCTGAAGTTTCACTGAATGTAATGTTCGCTGAACAGAAGAAATCAAAAATACGATATTCTATACCACCGGACGTACACAAATGTGAATATAATCCTCTAATAATATCATTGCCGCACCCGAGAGACATACTACTTCTTATAGCAAATAAATTATGCAGGCACATAATAGTCAAATATAGTATGTTAGACTAAAATAATGAATAAACGAAAATAAGCTTATCAGAAATAAACTTTCGTTGATTTTGTTATGAATCCTGTCTGCCAGATGTGTATGTATAATGTTCAATGATGTGCAAACTGAATCAGCAAATGAAAATCAGATTAATGCCTGTACCACATGAGTGGAAATTCAAGGCGTGAGTCTGTTGTTTTCTTCAAATTATCGATCGTTAGGTAGCGAGCACCTAGTTTCGTCCGTACCGCAAGTAATTGCTTACGAAAGTTATTTAACAGAATTTAACAAAGAAGACAAAGAGGAGAACAACCGAAAATTCCTTTTTTCAGGGTTAAGAACAGCTGTCTACAAAGAGAGACTGGAATCTAGCAATGTACTGCCTTTTGTAACCAAGTAATTAAAATTTATGTAATATGCCCCTTGGTATACCTAGACAAGCATCAGATATTTCCATTGTGTGATTAATCTTATATGCGCAAACAGCACTTTGATAGCGAAAAATATGAATCATTAGTGAATAAACTGCATTGTCTCTTGAGAATTAGTGGTTCCATCTGAACAAAAAAAATTGTGAACCCTTTACATGCCATTCTAGGCAAACACACTCTCCCTGAAATATTTCGTTTGACGCCAAGATATCTACAAAACTTATTTATTTCAAAGGATATGCATACACTAGAGATATCAGGGTAAGAAGATGCGTCTTAATTTTTAAGGAGTATTCGATGCACAATGTATAATTGAATTAGAAAGTATGAATTTCGCGATAGTTAATTGGGTATTCGGATGCCAATGTCGTTTGCTCCCTTAGTCACGATATTTCTTGCAGCGCTTTATAAAATGGAAATAAAATCATACGAGAACTACCGCGACCAGGGCTGCAAAATTATTGAGCCGGAGAACGCATAGTTGCTAAGCAGAAAAATTTTCATTGCGAAATAATCAATAACTTTGGCCACAATTCAAGTATATATTTAAAAAGTCAATCCTAACTAACCACAAAAAACGGAATACCCAGGCATTGATTTAATAAATTGTGAAACCAAATCATTTTGAAGGCAAAATAATTAATAAATCTAAAAATATTTACAAAAATCAAAATTTATTGCATTGTCAGAAAAATCAAATTATGAACAAGAAAATCAGACTGAGAGATTTTGTGGGCGTGAACTTCCAAATTCTTCGATAGAACAACCCATCACGTTTAAAGTACACAGAAGTTAAATAGTTCAAAGCAAATTTTAACTCATATTATCTTAAATCGTGACTTCACCATCAATTAACGAGTATGCATTTAATTGTATATGAAATCAAAAAACGAAAAAATGTACGTTTAAAAGGCATAAAAAACAACGCGATTATTGTGAGAATATCACCTGAGTAAATCACTTTCTGTATGCCCTCTCCACTAGAGTAAGCTAACCAGAATTAACAGTTGCTCAAATATTATATATATGCCAAAACTTTCTGAAGAAGTATTAATGGATAACACGTTTTAAGTCTTGCTTTGCACTCATTATCTGATAAAGTTTAGGAACAGAAAACGTTTAATCTAAACAATAAAATAAAACGAGCTTACAATTCACATAGGATGGAAGAAAAGATTAAATCGATTATATTTTGTGAAAAATGGCAAAGCAGAAGTTAAAGTTATATTTCAAATTAGAAACTCATCAATACCCTTAACGCCTATTTATATCAAAACCCTTAAATGACAAAATATTTCAAATTTAGATAGGATAGAAGAGCGTGCTATAAAAAATCTGGGCTTCTTCTACCAATTCCATCTGCACGTGGAAAAGGTATAATGAATTTTATTCAAACATACATTCTAAAAGTATCGTTGAACAATGATTTTGATTTATTCACGCGTAAATAAATTTTAATGTTTTGAAGTCAATATAATTAAACAAGAAACATTTTTTAATATAAATAATGTCACGCCAGCAAAGACCAAAATTCTTCAGAAAACTAACTAGCTGACCAATTTGCAGCTAAATCGAAACATTTGTCTATCCTATCCTATTTGCTAAATTCCTCGGATCTTCGTTTACACCAGGATAATTTGCATTGTAGTAGTAGAGTTCTGCGGAATATGGTGAGCTATACCGCGAGTAATATTGTTTTGCTACCGAAGCACTCGCCTACGTCCTCAACTCAAGCTTTACATCATGCTTTCTCAGACTGCCTGACAAACAGGGTGTGTAAACAGTCTTTACAGCACGTAGGGCAGCTTAACTAGATGAGACCACACAAAATTCAAGAACAAACGGATGCGATAGGTGTGTTTTAATCCTACAGTCGGATGCCATAGGTGAGCTTGTAAAATTGCGAACGGATTCAATAGCTGATTTTATAAAACTACGTATGAATGCAATATGTTATCTTGTAAAATGGCCGCGACATGCAGTAGATGAATTTGTAAAATGGCAGTCGGATGCAATAGGCAAGCTTGTAAATAACGGCCAGGTGCGATAGGTGAGTTGTAATATTTGCAATTGATTTTTGTCCTCTGGCAATCATCTGACCATGACATAAACGGAAAAAAAGATTGTGCGTAAGTTTACAAAGAACGACGCGACAATATCACCAGTGCATCGTCACCAATAACGCAGAGACTCAAATTAAAGTTGGTTTACCGTCCAATGGCTTGCATTATTTGCTGAATGCGAAAACAGCAGTTGAAATACGTCAGGTAATACAGATTTAGGTCCAGATGTCTGCTATCACCAAGGATGATAAATGAATTTGCTAGCGAGTGGTAGCATAAATTTGTAGTTTGAATCAAGGAATTTCATACCACCATTCAGGAAAAGGCCGCAAAAATAAATAAACCCCAGAGAATTCCAGAAAGGCCTCAAAATAGATCAAATAGTTGTGTATTTTTAACACGTAAAGGAAAAACTACCGTCAGTCATACAGCAAGGGCATGACGCGAAAACGGCCAAAAATGTTTATGTTCGTGAATTCATAGAAATTATGCAGCCGACATATCCAGTCACGTACAATTTATGCGAGATTACTACAGGTGACAACCGTATATCCAAATTTTCTTTCCATATATATGCAATGTGGTTTGATCTTAGCTAGTCAGTTTGTCGTCGTATTCTGATGATCATCATGGAAGGTCGAAACACGTCAGTGCGTTGGGACTGGCGGTAGCTTAGCTATGTTGTTCGACGTCTAGTTATATACAATAGGATTGGTGTTTACTTTAAGCTCGCAAACAGTACTTAAAGAATTTTTATCATCAATTGCCCAATCAATGTTATATATATGGAGAAATCTGCAAGCAGTGACTGCTTAAGGTAAAGGAAACAACACACGCAATTGGAATTCTGTAATCAGAATAAATGGCACAATCAGGATGATAATATTACCAAAGATAGATAATATGTCAGTATATCAGACTTCCAGTAGTTGAAGTGATTGTAAAATAACTGATTATGGTATACTAAGCACCATCTAATCTAAAGCTGCCAAGTAAAGGATGATAATAATGGCTAAAAGATGCGATACTTGCTGTGAAGCTAGTAACAGCGACGTGGCGCATGAAAGTTGTCTAAACACCCATATACTAGACTATAACATTTTTGAGATAGCACGACAGGCGCATAAACAATTTTCAATTAAGTAGCAAAAAGACCCTACCGGAACGTATCTGCCACAAGACACCTGTGTTACTTATCCGTCAAAATTTCCGTTTTATTGTGTCAGTGCAGTGAAATATAACACGGTGATTGATTTTGAAGAGAGCATATTTTGGCTACCCAAGCACTTATCTTGTTTATATCCAATCAACCAATCAATTAAACATGTAGGTATAATGTAATTATTTTAATCAAGGTTGCGATCTTGATTTAAGCACCTGACCCATTAATTACTTACACGTGTAAATATAAACTAAGTATTGTATAGTGTAGAAAAGGCAATTCATCCAGTATACCGGATTCGACCTTATTGGGAAATCATCATGTATTAGCCAGAATTTACCGCGGACAGGGCTCGAACCTGGGCACGTCTGCTACGGAATCTGGTGCTCTAACCATTGAGCCACCCTTCCGCACACTACACTACACACAATCTTCAGTTATATAATAACTAATATAACTTGGTTAGTCTAGTTTTCCAATGTTCGTTTAATTAAATGAATGTTCTTTTCATTACAACTTCCCCTTGTAATGTGGTATCTGTTCAGTAATGACAGATTTGGGATAGTTAGCTGGAACTTTGTGTCTAAATGAATGCCATATGAGCTCCACCTAAAGGAAAAATATACTAAATAAGTAACATTAATTAGTACATAACTGAAAATTGAGTGGAGTGTAATATGCGGCCAGGTGGCTCAATGGTTTGAGCATCAGATTCCAAAGCATACGTGCCCAGGTTCGAGCCCTGTCAGCGGCAAATTCTGGCCAGTACATGATGAGTTCCCAATAAGGACGAAACCGGCCTACTGGGTGAATTGCGTTTTTTACGTCATAAAATTCTTAGTTTTTACTGAAATATGTAAGTAATTAATGGGTCAGTTGCTTATGTCAATATCGCAAACTTGATTATAATAATTGTTATCACCACCCGCGCAACTAACGTTCGTTTAATTATATAAATGTTTATTCCAATACAACTTACAAATGTAGGGTGGTGTCTGATCAGAAATGACAAATTTGGGAGGGTTAGTTGGACCTTTGGGTCTAAATGGATGCCATAAGATCTCCACCGTAAAGAGTATTAAACTTACCGAGTTACATTAGTTTTAATATATGACTGAAAATTGTGTGTAGTGTGCGGCAGGGTAGCCCAGTATTTAGAGCACCAGATTCCAAAGCTCATGTTCCCAGGTTCGAGCCCTGTCCGTGGCAAATTCTGGCCAGTACATGATGAGTTCCCAAAAAGGACGAAACCGCTCTACTTAATGAATAGGATTTTCTACGTTATACAATTCTTACTTTATACTGACATATGTAAATAATTAATGGGTCAGGTGCTTGTATCAAGATGGTAAACTGGATTATAATAATTGTTTTCACCAATGTTTGTTTTGTTTTATAAATGTCAAAACCATTGCCGTAACATATTAGTGTGACAAACGGCTTAAACATGGTCTAAGCATACCACTGCCAAGCGAAAACATGACGGAGTTAGTCCGATTTGCTACTCATGCCCTTCGAAATATCCTTATTAGATAATTTCAGAGATAACTTGACATTGTCGTCTATCATTCGGACGAGATGCATCTAAGCACCTAACAACAAAGTTCGGGATAAATTCAGCCCAAATCCGCAAATTGAGCTCATGAAGTTTCTACTTGAAAATTACTTTTCCAGACTTGAATAACTTTAAAAATTTGCCGACTGATCACAAGAATGAGTCTCAACAGCGATCTCGTGACGGGAACAGCGAATCAACTCGTTCCAATCATCACTGTTTGTGGTATTTAAAAGATTGGGGCGACGTTTTTCGCCATTCTGTTTAAGAAATTATTAAATGGAAAAGTAAACTTGCAAAATTTCAGCCTATTTCAAAGCCATTTGGTTTTTTAAATATATTGTGAATATACGATCTTCCACAAGACTAATAAAATTAATCCTCTTTATAGGAAAAGGAATAAATAATTTCAAAAGTGGTGTATTATTTGCATCAAAAGAAGTCATAGTTTTATTCCGCATATTACATAAAATGTTAAATAAATATGCTAAAATGGACTAGTTGGTTGGAATCGGTAAAATGAGTTACACTTTTAAAGGCTAAAATTAATTTTTTTTAAATAGAAAGCAAAATTTCATTTATTCAAATAATTGAACATAATCTAATATTTATACATAGGCCAAATCTTGCTTGGAAGTGGCACAAACCAAAAATAAGTATTTAAGTATTTTCTATCCAATAAAATAGTAATTTTTAAGATACATCAGCAGAGGTGGGTGCATATTCACACATTATTGGCATTATTTCAATGTGCCTTTTGTGTTCCCATGTGTGTGAGCATGGAGCCAAATTTGATGATATGCTCAAAAAACAGCACTAAACGTCAGGAACGTTTTAAATGGCTTTTAAAATTGCAGGATTATTTGACACATCGTAGAATGAAGCCAAGCTTGCTGAATAAACACTGTGCTACAAAAGAGATTTAATTATTTTTGGTTGTGTTTATTGGTACATGACTCATCAAGTTAGCCGCTAATTTATAGCTAGCTGTCAGAATGCCAATTCACGCTTTGCCCGATTTTGGCATTATTTTATTTAGTTTCCTTGATATTCACCATATATTTGCATCCCTGGTAAAGGTGATCAATTGTAATAACGATTTTCAACAAGGCGACAGGTGCCACAATGTAATTGATCCATTGAACAATGCCAAGTCCTAAAACTGTTTCCATGGAAAAGATAAACAATTAAAAAAGCATAAAAGGAGTTGGTAAACAAAAAATACAACTTTGATTCTTGTCTATGTGCTTCGTATAGCCCATCACATTTCGTAAAAAATTCACTTAAATTTTTCTATTTGTCTTTGCATTAAATTTTCAGCTTTTAATGATGCATAGTGTAAATAAAAAATTTTAAATTAGGCACAAATAAAGGAGTGCTCAATTACTTAAAATACTACTATTACGAATAAAAAAATCATTAATGATAATTATACAAATGCTGCTTTTGTTATTACTAAGACCAGTAGCAGTAGTGCTTCTTCTAATGCTTCTACTAATGCTTCTTCTATTAATTATATAATACTTTAGGAATGCGAGCCTCAATAAAATTCATAGTACCATTTCCGTGTGCAAAACGAGAAAGACATTTTATCAAATATAAGAACCGTTTCTTTCTCATATTCTTCTCAAGTATCTACAAATCACCAGCTCTTTATATATAAATTGAAAGGCAAAACAAGATTACAAAATGTAAACATGGAGGGAGTGTGTGCATCACCTCCAGTTCAAGCTCAATACCTGAACATGCTTCTTCCGCTTGAATAAATTCGGCTACAATTTGCTTATCCATAAATCTTTGTATATGGTTATTTATCAGCGTGTAGTATTTTGATTTCTTTATTTCTGCTGATATATTTGTATGCGCATTTAACCAGCCACATACGAAGCTTTATGAATAAACAAATTGCAGCCGAATTTATTCAAGCAGAAGAAGCATGTTCAGGCATTGAGCTTGAATTGAAGGTGACGCACACTATTGATTGCTTGTTCGATTATTTCACACTATCTTCATGAATACATTTTCTATCTTGTTTGTCCTTTTAACTTATTTATAAAGAGATGTTCATTTGTAGATAATTGGGGAAAATATGAGAAAGAATTGGTCCTTGTATGTGATAAAATTTCTTTTTATTTTGGCACACGGAAAGAGTACTATGAATAATATAATTCATAAAACGAGCACATACGCAATTTTTATTTGAACCAATTAAAATAATGAAAATAACATCAAAAATAATAATTATAATAATCGTATCATTTTGAAGAGTATTGACAATAACAGTATAAAATCTTTTACTACAAATTTTAGCAAACAAAAATAAGTTATTCTTTTCAAATGCGAGCATCAATAAAATTTATAGCACCCTTTCCATGTTTAAAAGTAAAACGAATTTTTATCTGATACACGAAATGTTTCTTTCTCATATTCGTCTCAAGTACCTACGAATGATGAATATGAAAAAGTAATGGTATATGTATCTGATAAAATTTATTTTACCTTTTGCGCATGGAAGCGATAATACTACCATCACTAAAAATAATATCAGTAATCAACATAAACAAAATAATCTTTGTGTCCCTCAAAAAATGTGAAATTAATTTGACCCACTTCAAAAAATGTCAATTATGTAATCTGTAAGAATTCTTTCAATTCACTAGAAATATTATTAAACGAATCCATACTGAAATGCATATATTATATGAATTTAGTGCAAAATGTAAAATATTTTGTTCTTGACTGCAGAATATAATTCACCCGATATTCATGTCAAATATAGATCGTCTTTGAGAGAAGTTAATTAATAAAAGAAAAAGTGGGTAAATTTGGCAAAAAATCTTTCAGTTATTTTTAAGTTTAATCTGCTTAAAAAGCGAATATATTTTCTCAAATAAGAGAAACGTTTATTCGCAGGTATAAATTCAAAAGCATTAGAAATTTTAAAGAAGTGCTTTTGCTCCATCTTTTCAACTGATATACCGTAGGAATTGAAAACAAATTAATTTTGTTAAAAAGGACTAAAAGATTCAGCATAATATGGGGCGCAAATATGTGTACATTTAGTTCAGTTTTGTATGTATATTTATTTCATTTGTTTCAAAATGTGGAAGCACGCCTACATCCTAAATCTTAACTTAAATCGAAAATCAATTTAATGGCATGTTGCAGTTTTCACAGGACGTAAAACATGTGTGTGTAATGCTAATATTATTTTGCATACAACAGTTTGGTATGTACTCCGGCAAATGTAAAGTCAATCTTCTGTCCACAAGTACAATTCTCGTTTCAGAAAACGTTAAATACAGATTGCAGTGGAATATTATCTTTCACATACGATAGAGGAAGTTTGGTGGTGGATGTAATCAAAACCAAGTCATCTTCAAGAGATGTGAGCACTAATACTGAACTCAATCTTTCTTTTTTGCGCTTCATTATCCCTTAATCTTTATACTGAAGGTGATTAGACATCGGTTTCTTATCAACTTTGCACATATCGACAATTGGTTCTATTATATTGCAAGGGATATACTTATCCAAAAAATGTGTTGGTTAACAAAAATTATTAGAGTATTAAGTACAACATCCAGCTGAAGCATATAGGCAATGCCCTTCTTTACTAAGTGTTTTCAAAATTAACTGGCAGTACTTGTTAAAATTTGCACATTGCATTGTTTATGATTTTTATACGGAATATCGATCTGCACTATGCGCCATCAGTTTTACATTTAAGCTATAGCTTTATTCCATTCGATTTCAGGTGTAAATTGAATGCTCTAAAGCATTTTCTTGAATTTATTAAGCAGTTCTGCAACATGCACATGGCTATCAAAGACAGAATATATATATATATATATATATATATATATATATATATATATATATATATAATGTCCATTACCTTTAAATATTATACAGTATATTTCTAATTAGAAAGAAAAAACACATTAATAGCCAATGATCAATTGCCAGTTCTCTCTAAATCATACATAGTCTACAAATTCTCATGTATGTGCGGTAGCACATATATCGGACGTACGAAGAAGCAATTGATAAACAGAATCCAGCAACATTTGCCACAGAAATTGATTAACAAAGGCTTGGCACCGTCAGGAAAATCAGCTATTTCCGATCATATATTGAACGGAGCACCCAGTCAATTCGACCAATTTCTCAATTCTACATAAAGCAAAATCAGAAAAATTATTATTTATTTATGAAACCCTTTATATAAAACAACATGCACCTGACCTAAATATTCAAAAGTTTCGTCAACATGATATTCTAATCGACTGGCCAAGAATAACAAAATTCAACAACAATTTACTAGCATCCAGGCACGACCAAACAGGCCTTTGACTAGAATAAACAAACATTCAATCGGATTACCTGATCTGCGTTTTAATTAACGCAGCTTTCATTGTTTCAGTAATTTCCTTTTTACATTATATTTCGATCAACATTACCGTAGATCTTTATCAGATGCATTTCACGAAAAAAATGAAACAAACAAACAATCGGATAGGCAACAAACTGAAGAGGAAATTACAGAGGCGCATACGGTGACAGAAGTTTCCAAACAATATGAGCGTTTAACACTGCAATCCACACTGGCGCTGTTACCATGTGGAAAATATAAATTTGCGCAACAAGGTGAAACGATCAACTACACTGGGAAAAATAGCACTTGTATATGTAACAGTGAACAATGCGCACAAATGGTTAATTCTCAAGCCATCAAAACAATAATGACCAGATATCAGACATCACTTTGCAATACTGCGAGAATGACCTTTACATGCAAACTGGCACACAAACAAACACAAACGCATACACACTTACCAACCAGCCAAAAAAAGAAATAGTAGTAAAAGCGAGTCAGATTTGTTACCAGTATCAAAATCAATTGATAACCCAGAATGTATATAAATGAATGATTGTAGAGCGATAATTAGTATTTACGAAATAAATGGCCTTTATCCACTTCGTTATTAATGTGTTTTTTCTTCCAAATTAGAAATATACTGTGTGATATATATAACGGTTGTATAATTAAACAACCAAGTTCAAGAACATGAAGTAAGCACCAATCCCAGTCATGGAAAAACAGCAAAACTACCGCCAGTTACACACAATGAAGTATTTTGACCTTCCATGATCATCATCGGAGTACGACGGAAAACTGTCCAGCGAGGATCAAACTTCAATTAATAAATATGGAAAGAAAATTTAGATATGCGGGTCTCACCTTCAGTAGTCCCGTATTCATTGCACCTTATTGGAAATGTCTGCTACATCATGTCTATGCTATCTGGAGCATTAACATATAAAATAGTGTTTACTTCAAGCTCGAAAACAATTTAAATAACTGTTACCACCAACCGCGCAATTAATAATGTGTTTATTGTACTACCTATATATATTTTGCGGAAACTGCAAAACGTTAATGTCCGTGACTGCATAGAATCTGTGCACCGGACAATTTATGCGGGACGACAAGTGGCAAGAGAGCCGCATGTCTAATTTTGCTTTCAAAATATATACGCTGTGATTTGATCTGCACTAATCATTTTTCCGTCATTATTTGATGATGTTCACGGAAGGTCGAAACGCGTCAGTGCGTGCGATTGGCGGTAGTTTTGCCATTTTGTTCGACGACTGGTTAAATGTAACGGTTGCATAGTTTCAATTCACACAATAATTCACAATTCTCTGTTTGTATATTTGGCTGCTGGATATTGAATTGAATATCAGTAAAACGAAAAGAAATTTATCGCTCTAAGTGCACTACACTTAGCTTAAAATTTAGCAATTTCTCCGGGAAATGCAGACACCCAAACTCAAAAGCTCCTTTAATTTTAAATTTTTAAATAATGACCCAATATCATACGAGCGCAACCAGAGTTTTGTACACACAATTTGTCTACAAATTTAATCAAATTCAAGATCATTCTTAACGTTCAACACAAATCTCTGTTTTCTTGCCGTCTTTTACAGTTTAGAACATCATTTGATTAGTTCATGCGTTCGAGAATTTTCCACTGAAACACTATGTCTCAAAGTGATACCAGTTCGTACGTCTTCGGTAAAGTTTACAGTCTATATTTATGTCCACAATTGTTTTATCTGCTGCTGCTGCTCGTTATGTGTGATCTGTCCCTCAGCAAGAAGATATGATAGCGTAATCCAATTTCCCATGGCAACACTCTTAGATTTCATTCGAAATTGCAACCCATAATTTAAGCTATTTACCAAGGTAACATACGCATCACAATCAATAACAACCAAGCCAGACCTTTTCTCAAGCGAAAAACACAAACGATCACAGTGTTTAGCTTATTCGCGTACAGCTGTCACGTGTGCTCTATTGAAAGAAATATCTGCTGACTGTGATCAGTTTTTTAACGTTTTCAAACATCTACAATTTGTACTTTAAACTATAATTGTTTGTCATCAGTATCCGCTTGCAAACCAACCATCTAATTGACAAGTGATTAAAATCATCCTTTCGGTGCTAAACAATTTCTGGTGCCAGGGATGCGAAAAAATTTTCAAAAGCGAGAACCTCACTTTGCAACGAAGTCAGTTTCTTATTCAAGAAATTTGTCCAGACATAGCGCTTTATTATAAGTGGGCTTTTTTAGCCTTTCAGTAGTTTCTTGCCTTGATTTCTGAACCACGCTCTAACAGGAGTTTGAAATCATCATTTAACAAATAGAAAAAGTTCATTCAATACGTCAGATATATTATATAAATGTGCAAGATTAGATTTGGTTACACGTCAAACATTTTTACAATCTTTCAGGATGCTCTCTGTTATGAAGTAAACCTGTTTTTTTCACCTTCTTGCAAAATTACGCAGAAAATATTCATATCTGAAGCGCTTTGTGTAATAAAAACACTGGATTCTAGTCCCCTTGCTAATGTCAACCTCAGTTTAAAAATTTTCCCACATTTAATGGCAATCGATGTAGTATGTTTATTTTCCAATTAAGGGATCATGTATTTCCATAAATAATGCTGCCCATATTATCAACTTATTTAATTTAAACATAAAATTATAACATTTATTCTGTTGATACATTCCAGAACTAGCCACATAATAATAAAACAAAAAATAAATGTACATTTTAGTCAACATAGTTTAAATATGAGAAGCATAGCAAAACACAGTTTCGCATTGGACTTGCAAAGCCCTATGATCCGCGACTTTTAAATTATACTAAATGTCACTCTATGGTAAAAATTATAGAGCGTTAATTAGACGAGTATTTGTTGCGCGGGCGGTGATAACAATTATTGTAATCAAGGTTGCGATTTTGTAAGTAATTAGTGGTTCAGGTGCTTAAATCAAGATCGCAACATTGATTATAGTAATTATAGAGCGTGGTTTTGATTGAGTTATACATAGGGGAAGATCGCGCATAAATGAACCCTGTTGGAAGGCATACACTTAGATTACAGACTATATCGAAGACACAAAATTGGTATTCCTCTAATCAATATTGTTTCAATGAAAAATATGCCAACAAAAGCAAAGGCCAAATCACAGGCTAACTTAACGAGGCCAGTAGAAAATCAGACTTCCTAGTATACCTTGACAGATTCCTTTGAATTTGTTGAAAATGTTTATCAAACTTAACTTTACAATCCCATGGATGTGCTCGCTTGATGTTAGTTCATTATTTATCAATGATACTTGAAAGGCATCTGTTAAGTTTGAGTATCAGTATGTCCGCCAAAAAGTCCCAACTTACATTTGAAATTGTATTTGTGGGTAATCGTATTCAAACAGATGCAGTGGAAGTTTGATTTCGAGGACATAGTGACACTTACCGACTCGTTTTATGCAAAATAAGACTGGTATTGCACGAACATATTTAACTAACCATATTTTGTCGAGTGAAAAATGCGACATGCCGACAAAAGACTGGAAAATATTGTACTAACCTCATTTTCAGACGAGCAGCTTATGGAGGGCTTCAAAATGAAGGGACAATTGGGAACCCATCCATGAATGCTAACAATCAGTGCACCTGGAGATGTAAAGAATTCCAGATTTTACCTACCTGCGAGTGCTATCAATTGTCCCGCACAAGAAAAAGGCGGCAAATGTCACAACAAGAAGGACATCACAGAGCATCACAACTCAACATTTCAATTTTGCTTAAATCAAAAACGCTATTCAGTTTTAATCAGTCAACTTGTGTTAGAATGCTTTAATATTTAAGTCCGTATAAGCCCTATGCCAAACAGTTTATTTATCCCTTCAATGTGAATGGAATTATCCCTTCTATGTACATTTTATCTTGACTATTTTTCTATAATAAGTCAAGATTAATTCGTATTTTCAGAAAATAAGTTGATAAGATGGAATAAAAGCGCTTCTCTTCAATGTATAATGTGTTTTTTTTAAATCGTACCCTTTAAAGGCTCAGTATACATATTGCATATAGTGAGTTGGCTTTGAAGTCGCATTGTCGAAGACTTTAAACGAAGTTAGCCTCACTACTGCAGGTTTACACATTCGTATAGGAGATTGTACCTTTCTAAGTGTCGCACATTCCTCACCAAAATATATAGTGGGTAAAGGGCGTAATACTGGCGCCTACTGATTGATCGCCAGTAAACGCGAAACGAAAAGTGAACAGCAGATGATTTCTTCCGTTCGTGCTAACTGTAGTTTATCCTTCTTGTCATATTTAAACTAATTTGTTACTAGGCGAGCTACGCCTAATCCATAACTGCACATATATTAACTCTCCCAAATAAACAGTATGGAAATGTCATATATTTAGGCTTTATGTTAAGGAAGCCTTAATCAATGGCAAACATATTCCATCAAGAATTTAACAATTATTAGGCTAAGTAGTAAATTTAGATTAAACTGCTTGATTTATGCTTACTGGTCGATTTCTTAAGCATAAATTTCTTTAAATTAGATTGGTGTGTATTATTTATGTATGTCATTGTGTGTATGTGTCTGCACGTTACAATCCTCCTGATTTAATAACACCTACTGATGATTTACTAGATAAGCCTACGCCATGCCTGTGTGTGGTAAACGTGCGTGTACGTTTATTTAGGACTGAGAATAACATCTGTTGCATACAATACACTGCACGTGTGTTTTCATATAAGTGAAGGTAATGTGATAAATGTCAATGCCACTTTGCACACGTCCGACCTATTTTTAACACTTAATTCGTCAAGTAAGGTAGATATGTGTGGCATCCAGGTACGGAAGGGGGCAAGACAATTCGAATACACCGGTTGCAATTTCTTATCACGGCAAATGATTTAAAGATAGTAAAATAAATAAGTTTCATTACGATAATAAGTTAAAGTAAAATTAGTGTAATAACTGAAATTTAAAAATTGCCTGTTGGAAAAGGAATTATAGTAATATTGTAAATAAAATGTACTTCTTAACGTGAAGATTTTTTAAAAAGTGCAAAATTCCATAAGGAAACCAAGTTAATGAAGGATGAAGTTCAAAGATAATAATAAAATTAATTAATTGATCGTTAATTAATCATCTCCGCCATCTACAAAGTAAAGGTAGTCCAGCGTTCTTATTCTTCTAGTTGACCGAGTTTCCGATTCTGAACTGTGCAACAGTCACTTTCTACCATTATATAGTGCGGTTACCTGAATCGAGCTTACTGCATTTTCTATGGCTCTTTCATATATTATTTCATTTCGAGGTGAATTCTCTAATCAATATTGCCAATCTATAACGACCATATATCGATATGCGTCTACAACCATTCAAGTTAAATGGGTCCTGTATCTACTGTATGTCGCGCAACATCTGATCCATTTCGGTTCAATGCTACCCTATTCTTATCCTAACTTGGTGCCTGATTTCACTTCCATACATAAAATTAAGGATCATACATGTAATTTCATAAACGTCTAATGGGGCTAACATTAAAACTTTCTCTATATAGTCGGGAACTAAAGTACCTATGGTGAAGATTGTTTTAGAAAACTTGATTTGGATGCTACTTTATATATTTTCTTGCTTAAATAGGAGTCACTTACATGAACGCACATGCGTTTTTAATTATTCTGAACTGGCTACTCCTCAGCTCAAAAAAATTGCACACGCTGGAATGGCGTACGCTGATGTAGTGTATCGTCAGTATGTGTTATTACATCCCCGTAATTTCACTTGGATGAGTATACAAGTGCAGTTAATTATACGTAGCCGATAACTTATCAGGCCTAAAACCAAACAAACACACACACACAACGACATTGTGTACACCTTTCTAAGGAATCTTCAGTGTGCGCTATTAGTTCATTTTATTTTCTCTTGGCTGAGTGTAAACGTGCAAACACATGCACACACACATATACGAAAAACCTAGTTATCAGGTGAAATGTTAGTTATGATTAATAGATTTATCAGTAGGTATAAATAAGGCAGTTTAAAGAAACATTTAGCTATTGAATTATTAATTGTCAAATTGATGTTGGGATGACCATGCCGTTCAAAAGGATTCCGAATCAGAAAGCCACACTATTCGGAGTATAAATAAAAGCTGGATGCAAACACTTTGTTTCGTAGTACCAAAAAGTTAATTTAATCCCTGTCATACAAAAATGTGTCTTTTTAATGGTTATGTTAAACGAAAATTGGTTGCGCGGGTGGTGATAACAATTATTATACTCAAGGTTGCGGTCTTGATATAAACACCTGGCCCATTAATTACAGACAAATGTCAGTATAAACTAAGAATTGTATAGTGTAGAAAAGGCAATTCATTCAGTAGACCGGTTTCGTCCTTATTGGAAACTCATCATATACTGGCCAGAATTTGCCGCGGACAGGACTCGAACCTGGACCCGTCTGTTTCGGAATCTGGTGCTCTAACCACTGAGCTATCCTGACGTACACTACACTACACACAATTTTCAGTTATATACTAAATAATATTACTTGGTTAGTCTATTTTCCTTTAGTTGGAGCTCCTATGGCATCGATTTAGACCAAAGGTTCCAACTAACCATCCCCAATCTGCCATTACTGAACAGACACCACACTACATGGGGAAGTGGTATTGAAGTTAACATTTATATAATTAAGCGAATATTGGTTGCGCGGGTGGTGATAACAATTATTATAATCAAGGTTGCGGTCTTGATATAAACACCTGACCCATTAATTAATTACATATGTCAGTATAAACTAAGAATTGTATAGTGTAGAAAATGCAATTCATCCAGTAGACCGGTTGCGTAGGAGCCGGTATTACGCCCTTTAACCACTATATAATTGGGTGACGAATGTGGGATAATAGGACGATACAATCTCCTAGACGAATGTGTAAACATATATAGTAGTGAAGCTAACATCATATAAAGTCTCGAAAATGCGACTTCCACGCTAGCTCACTCTATATAATATATATAACGAGTCTGTAAAAAGGATACTAACACTATGGCTATTGTGTTAGTAACCGATACCAACATTATTGTACCGAATAGGTACATGGTACTAACAATATGGTTTCCGAGTTGGTACATGATACTAACCTGATGGATATCAATGCATGCTATTGTACACCGACATTGAGAATTACATCTTTATCTGAACAACTGTTAATCCAGGAAATCCATACAATCTGGCCTTGATCGAAATCAGTTATCACCTTTAGCGATAAACGTGACATCATTGAATTCAATATATAACAGTTAAATACTGTTTGTTGCGGAGAACTGATATATATGCAAGTATGTATTAGGTGTTGCGAACCTAGTAACAAATTAGTTCAGTTGTGACCAGAAGGAAGAACCAAAGTCAGCATGAACGGAAAGTATAATCTCATGCACATTCGTTTCGTGCTTACTGGCGACTCATCAGTAGGAGCCGGTATTACGCCCTTTAATCACTATATAATTGGGTGACGAATATGGGATAATAGGACGATACAATCTCCTAGACGAATGTGTAAACATATATAGTAATGAAGCTAACATCATATAAAGTCTCGAAAATTCGACTTCCACGCTAGCTCACTCTATATAATATATATAACGTGTCTGTAAAGGATACTAACACTATGGCTATTGTGTTAGTAACCGATACCAACATTATTGTACCGAATAGGTACATGGTACTAACAATATGGTTTCCGAGTCGGTACATGATACTAACCTGATGGATATCAATGCATGATATTGTACACCGACATTGAGAATTACATCCTTATCTGAAAAACTGTTACTCCAGGAAATCCATACAATCTGGCCTTGATCGATATCAGTTATCACCTTTATCGATAAACGTGACATAATTGAATTCAATATATAACAGTTAAATACTGTTTTTTGCGGAGAACTGATATATATGCAAGTATGTATTAAGTGTTGCGAACCTGGGAACAAATTATTTCGCTTATATATATATATATATATATATATATATATATATATATATATATATATATATAGTGGTTAAAAGGGCGTAATAGCCCTTCTGATGAGTCGCCAGTAAGCACAAAAGGAATGTGCATGAGATTATACTTTCCATTCATGCTGTCTTTGGTTTATCCTTCTGGCAATAACTGAACTAATTCGTTACTTGGTTCGCAACACGTAATAAATACTTGCATATATATCAGTTCTCCGCAACAAATAGTATTTATACAATATCTAGTTTATACTGACAAATGAAAATACTTAATGGGTCAGGTTTTTATATCAATATTGCAACCTTTTTTAAAATTAATTGTTATCACCACCCGCGCAACCAATGCTCGTTTAATTATATAAACCTGTAAATGCTTGGGCCGGAATCTTGTTGTTTTCTATGACGAGCTTCGTATATGTATAATAATTCTTCGAATTTGCTTTGTGCCGAACACGAATTCGTCAAATTGACTGGGCGCCCAGTTTCAAATATATGTCAAGCCTTTCTAATCAATTTCTGCGGTAAATGTACCATGATTCTGTTGCACATTTGTTCTTTCATACATCCAATATATATGCTATCGCACATCCATTAGAATTTGTGGAATTTGATTTGGA
Source organism: Eudiplozoon nipponicum (assembly GCA_029291075.1). NCBI lineage: Eukaryota > Metazoa > Platyhelminthes > Monogenea > Mazocraeidea > Diplozoidae > Eudiplozoon > Eudiplozoon nipponicum. Next base: position 176,609 of record JAQBSW010000494.1, read on the forward strand.
GAGAATCTGAAACTGATCTTTGGCATCTAACCTCAAGGTTTGCTGTGTGATGAATGTTAAAACAACTTTTGCGCTGGAGAAATTCTCCTTAGTGTTTCGAGTTAACCGACGTGCAACTACTAAGGCCGGAAGGTCGGTCCTGAACGGTAAGTTTATAAACGCCTACTTGATGGTATTCTCAGTATTACAAATCGGAAATATTCTGGTGTTTAATTTTAATCAAGGGTGCGATCGTGATATAAACACCTGACACATTATGTACTTACGTTTGACACTACACAATACTTAGTATATACTGACAAGTGTAAGTACATAATGGGTAAGATCGCAACCTTGATTAAAATTAATTATCACCACCCGCACAACCAATGTTCGTTTAAGTTTATGAATGTCTGATGAGGCCATCTATGAACCACTCCAGATTTTATTTCATTGGCAATAGCTTCCTCAGGCGGACTACCTATTACTCAATCAAATTATCCTATCCTTCTGATTCTGTATGCTCGGTTTTTAACTATGTTTCTTGTGTGAAATTTTGGAACGCTACTGTTATAATAAATGTATTGCGCAGTATAAATCGATTTTATATCTATTTCAAGTGTCAAATCATCGTTTTCTTCTCGAGTGAGTTGGACGTCGAAGAGTGAATTTGATTAAACAATAATTGATTGCGCGGTTGGTGGTAATAATTCTTTAAATCAAGTTTGCGAGCTTGAACTAAACACCAAACCCTTCGTATTTAACCAGCCGTCGAGCAACATAACCAAACTACCGCCAGTCGCAACGCACTGACGCGTTTCGACCTTCCATGATCATCATCAGAGTACGACGGCAAACTGTCTAGCGAGGATCAAACTGCAATACATATATATATTGAAAGCAAAATTAGATATGCGGCTCTCACCTGTAGTAGTCTTGCATATTATGTACGAGATTGTAAATGTCGGCTGCACAATTTCTATGCATTCACGAACATTAACTGCTTGTAGCTTTCGCCAAACACATATATAGACAATAAAATTAAACAATAATTGATTGCGTGGTTTAGTTCAAACTCGCAAACTTGATTTAAAGAATTATAACCACCAACCGCGCAATCAATTATTGTTTAATTGTATTGTCTATATATGTGTGTGGCGAAAGCTACAAACAGTTAATATTCGTGACTGCATAGAAATTGTATAGCCGACATTTCCAGTCTTTTACATAGTATGCAAAACTACTACAGGTGAGAGCCGCATATCTAATCTTGCTTTCAATATATATGCAATGCGGTTTGATCGTCGCCAGACAGTTTGCCGTCGTACTCTGATGATGATCAAGGAAGGTCGAAACGCGTCAGTGTGTTGCGACTGGCGGTAGTTTGATTATGTTGTTCGACGACTGGTTAAATACGATGGGTTTGGTATTTAGTCAAAGCTCGCAAACTTTATTTAAAGAATTATTACCACCAACCACGCAATCAATTATTTTTTAATCAAATTCACTGTACCGTCATATTATTCCACATTCTTCGACCAAATTTATAGTCGCTATAGGGCGTAATACCGGCTCCTACTGATGAGTCGTCAGTAAGCACTAAACTAATGTGCATGAGATTATACTTTCCGTTCATGCTGCCTTTGGTTTATCCTTCTGGTCACAACTGAACTAATTTGTTACTAGTTTCGCAACACCTAATACATACTTAAATATGATGGGTTTGGTGTTTAGTTCAAGCTCGCAAACTTGATTTAAAGAGTGAATTTGATGGTCGGGTCGGCTTTATTGGCTTGCATGAGGATTACGGTTGGGTCTGCTGCGTATGGAATGAACATTAATAGATCATCTACATACCATTTGTAGAGTGCGCACTGGTTAATTATGTCTCCTCGGCTCGTTTGTTCCAGGTGATGTATGTATACATCTGTCCGGTGAGGTGCAATGCTGCTTCGCATAGTTATACTATTAAACTGACGGTAATAATTCCTTTCAAATGTAGACCGCACGTGTTTAATTTACGTTGATATGTCTTTGAGATCGTTTGTGTGTATATAAAAACCTTGAAATACATTCCTAACCAGGTCACACAAGATCGCCGTTATTAATTCCAGTGGAATGTTCGTAAATATGGATGAAATGTCAAGCTAGACCATTTAGATTTATAGGATGTTTTTGTCACTTCAGTGCATCTGCTAGCTCAAAATATCTCAGCTTGCAGTCCTTGTCTATTTAATGCCCGTGGGGCGACGTCTTTTGTCAAGTCGTTGTAGAAATTTTCAGTTTCAGCCTGGAGGATGTCAATAAAGTGTATTCGTTAAGGTTTTTCTTAATGATGGAAGGTAATTCTCTCCGATGTTCTAACAAGAACGCTGTCGAATAATAGTGAATAAACGCATCAGCATTTGTTAGAAATATTGATTTAGCAGGGAATTTGGTCACATCTATTATGAGATCTTTACTTGTTTCTCAGCTGTTGTTCTCATCAAAGTTTCTGTCTTCGTTGTAAAAGCATTGAATCATTTCTCGTTCAATCTTGCACGTTGACGACAGAGTAATTAGATAATTCTTGCGGCATCATGCCGTATTGATTGACAGGCCTCGATGGCATTAAACAATAGTCGATTAATAAGCTTATCCGTCGGTTTCTGATGATTTCTTCTGCACTACCGAAGGTATCATTTTTGGCCTAACATCTAAGTGTAAACACGATCTAAATAACTTAAACCATTCCAGAAGTTTGACACATAACCAATTGGTTGCTATATAATTTATTTACTTATAGATAAAATGCTCATCGCGTTCTATAATAATCTGTATACTGTCCATTGTCTTCGAATATTACAAAGTATATTTTTAGTCAAGAAGAGAACACGTTTAATAACAAATCATGCAAATCAGCTACCTTCGAGCATATACTGGGAACGGGGCACCCAGCCAAGTTGACGAACTACTCAGTTCGACGCAAAGCAAAGTCCAAAAAATTATTATACAGATACAAGGCTCTTCATACAAAACAACAAGCAAATGGCTTAGACATTCAAACGTTTTAGTAATAGGATATTTTAATGGACTGGCCACGAATCACGAAACCCATCAAGAATTTACTAGCATTCAGATAGGCAACATTCTGAAGAAAATGAGGCTGCACACATGGCACCACTACCATCGTTAATAGTGACAGAATTTGCACAAACATTAGAGCGATCAACACTATAATCCGTACACCTTGAGCTGTTACCATGGGGACAGAACGAAACTTTAATAACTAGGCTAAACGAAATACAGCATATGGGGCAAAACATTCGTATACGTAACAACGACCAAAGCGAACAATTGGTCAAAACGCAATCCATCAATACAGAATGACCAGATCTCTGTCTGTAAAACAGCCAGAACTACCAGTCCACGCCCACAGACAGGCAGAAATACACATCAGCCCTCAATAAACCGCAAATAAGAAGTAGAAGAAAAACTTAAAATCAAACTTGTTTCTACCCGCTTAATCAAATTGAGCCGCAGGATGAATTTAAATAAAAATTGTAAAGTGTTGATGTGTCTTTTCGAAATAAAATGCCCATTATCCTCTTTGGTATTAATTTTTATTCTTTTTCTAATGAAAAAGTATACATTGTAGTATTTATATATATATATATATATATATATATATATATATATATATATATATATTCTTCGATACAAATGAATAACAATAGTGTATTATTGATTGCGCACTTAAAAAGTTTGATAAAATAAAAACCATAAGAACATTCATCATATAAAACGCATAATCACATGAGCTCATGCGTTTTGTACTTAATGGCTACTTATCAGTGGGATTCGGCACTGTGCCCAAAACCCATCACATATTTGGGCAGGTGGACGGTGAAATCTGCTATACGTACGTGCATTCAGGCAGCAATCATGTGTGCATCATATGAAATCCTGGCAAGACAGCTTCAAAATCGTACCTGGAAATAGTACCAATTTCATGTTTTTGTAAATAAGCTAAAGTTCACCGAAACGAGGTACAAAAATCATTCCTAGCTCCTGCTACTTCAGCAAAGTTTTATACTTTAGCCTCCATTAAGATAACCTACGCATTTGTGTTTTTGATCTTTCCTGATTACATGAACTTCATAATATTTATATAGTTTTTAGTTACGGAGAACTATTATATATATATATATATATATATATATATATATATATATATATATATATATATATAGATGTTTTAAGTGTGGCGTTTAGATAAAAAAGTTAGTCAAAATATCTACGGAAGTTTTAACTGGTGGAAATTCTATCATATAATAGAGTAGTTTAATTTAAATATTTAATTAGTGCTTACTTCTGCTTCGCAATATTAATTTAATTCAGATTTTCATCACCTGCAACATAAATCAAGGTGTGCATGACCCAATGTTTTTAAAATATGCTAACTCTATGTCAACGATTGACCGCGAGTGTAAGTTATTGCGCGTTTGATTGGTGAGGAGTCCTGATTTGTGGGTTGAAGTGCTCAGCTCATTGAAATCGGTGTTAAATAAAATGAAAAATAGGCAGTTTTAGGCAGTACGGATTTACTCATGCGTGAAATTTTCTAATGAGGATGAACAGAATATTAAAAACGAATTTGAACATAGAACTGCAAACAGTTAATTAAATAGATGTAATCAATGAATCAAAAAACATAATAAATCGTGAATAATGAGCGCCAGCATATAATCGTCTGTAAAGGTCAATATTGTTCAAACAGTGTCAGTTACAGATTTCATGCAGATAAATTCTTACTGCAAAGGTAAGTCGCCACTGTTATTTCGCAACATGGAGTAATAACTATTGTACAAAATGATTATAATGCAGTGTATATTACGTCAATAAGCGCAGAATCTATTGAATTTGCAGATCAAATAATCTGTAACAACTCAGAATAATTCGCCGACATATTGAATGAATGAAATTCATATTTAATTTACGCGGCACCAATTAAAACAAGCGAAATTTGCCCAAAACCAATGGTGTGTGAGCTTTCGTTTTCCAAAATATATAAGCGCGGTGCATTTATCATGCTTGTCATTAGCGCGTTTGATATCTCTTGCCGTGCACTACGTGTGCTTGCTGTCTCCCGTCATAATAACTGTTTACCAACGCTGACTTCTGGACTGGCGTAAAGCCGTTTCATCTAGTCACTGGGATTTCAACACGCCAATCTTGTTGTTGCACAAATAGTCATACGAATCAATCGTCTATTTATTGTACCTCTACGTGTGCCAGTCACCACGGGGTTGCCGCAGAGCTTCAAAAAGACAAATCTGAGCCTTCACACAACAACTTACCCTCTGGTTTCGACGCCACAACGAAGGAACTCCAGCCAGTCAACCAGAAATGGCCTGAAGTGTCTAGGAGTACTACTAGACACTGTAACACTTACTAAATTTCTCGGTATTTGCCGGAGAACGCAATTCCTGCCCTAATAAGGGCCACCAACAGTAACTGTATCTCAGCCTTCACGGCTCTTATCTTTTTTGTAACGTCGCACGGCATTTACTTGCAGCCGGGGAGTTTACACATCCGTCGGATGATTAGCGTTAAAAATTGAAAAATTTAAATAGGTGAATAACATTGAAAGCTTTGAATTCCTACGTCTATGACAGCCACCAGCATAACTGCCAATTCGAAAAGCAAGTCAGCGCTAGATATGCTAGACAAGTTGAAAAGACTACATGTTGACCGAAAATGTATAACTATGGGCGATTGACAGAGCTTCCTTTGGTTAAGTGATGAAACGTCACGCTGACTAGCATCCATGTTAGTCAGTGTCGACTAATAAAGAGGTTGAAATAGAAGGAATTTCGAAATTTTAGAAAAGATTTCCGAAGCAAATTTTGTGCAAAAGAAGTTAGACGTTTGTTAGGACTAGATGAATTGCAGATCCATACGGATTAGTTGTGGACAAGTTTTACGTTTACATCATTGAAATCTTAGTGTAGAAGTTCGCTCAGAATTGTAACTTCTCAGATTAATTCACCGGCATGTTGCCAAAGCGCGCCATATTGCCGTTGACCAATTGCGTGCAACTTCGTAGATATATAAGCACGATATCTTTACCACGCAAAACACACTTCTGCTCTGCTCGCTAGGTGTGATTGCTATCGCTCTCCCCTCTTGACTGTCAACCTACGCCGACATTTGGACTTGCGTTTACCACGCTGTGTCTTCACGTCGCTTGGTCTTTTTTGTCACACCAATCTCCTCGTTGCTACTCATCTAGCCGAACGTAACCGATCATCTATTAATTGGATTTCTACGTGCGCCAGCCACCACGGAGTTGCCGCAGATCTTCAACAAGACAATTCTAAGCCTTCGAACCGCAACTCACATATCCGGTTTCAACAACTCTACTAATTCCGGGGCATCCACACGAAAGGTACACCAGTCAACGAACTGAATAACAGAGCAAGTGTCTAGAAGTACTTCTGATCACTATCGCCGCTGCAACATACATACACGTTCACTGTATTTGCCGGTGAACGCTTTCAGGCCCTGTTAAGGGCCACCCACAGTAACTGCTTTTTATAACGTCACGCAGCACTTACTTCCAGCGTTTACAAAATTATTTGGTAGTTTAAAAAAATCGAAAAATGATGTTCAGCTAAAAAATGAAAACTCTCCCCTTTAAACGGTAGTATAATATCCACGAGTACGGACACCCGGCTTATAAATCAAAATATTTTACAACATTTTATTATTGGTCATCTGCACCTCTCGAATAAACGGAGATCACTCAATGATATTTTCATAAATTTCATACAAATGTATGATAAAGTCATCCCAACAGAAAAGCTTATATAATGATCCATGCACTTCTATTCTTACAATGGAGAAATAAACATTTTCACAGACTCGCACATATGCCAAATTTGATTGTAAAAATAATTCAAAAGAATAGACAAAATATAATTAAAGAAAATTATTTCCATGAGCCGCAACCTCGCTCAACTGAAGTCAATGATCTCTGCACGCGACACTGGTGTGCAGATTCTTCTATCTAGTCGATCCTTCCTAGTCAAATGGAATCTCCATTCTATCAGGACGATCTATCACGAAGTTGATGAAAGGACTTCTCTTTCTCAAATCTCTCCGCCCCTATGGTTATATACTTTGCTAGTCACAATTACATTCAACTTTACATATCCTACTTTTGATTTGTACCTCATCATTTCAATTGTTGGGCTTGTTGGCCTTTGTAGCCAAATAATTTTTTTATTATTATTATTATTAATTATCGTCAAGACTGCTTTCGTAATCGAACAAAAATAAATTTTAAAATAACAATAATAACCTACTTCTGCAAATAGATGTCTTCGTGTACGAGATTATACTTTCCGTTCATGCTGTTTTTGGTTTATCCATCTGGTCATATTTTAACTAATTTGTTATTAGGTTTGCAACACCTAATACACATTTGTGTATATATTAGTTATCCGCCCCAAACAGAATCTAACTTCGAATTCTTGTTGAACTCATAGACTGAGGGAAAATGCGGAACTTCACAATATCTCTCAGTATCAACAGGTTAGCATTTATCCTTAAAATCCTGTTATTTGTGCACATTATGTCTGAAAATATACTAAGCATGTTGAATTAGATTTAAAAAATTAATTAACTATCTAAATATATCCCGGAAGAAATGTAAAAATATACATAATATTAATAATAAAAAATAAACTTAAGATAAAACCATATATTTATAGTGAAAAGGTCACTGTTCATTTACCACTAAAGCTCTTGATGAATAAATTACAATGTAGTTTAAATATTGATAAATAATTTTATGGTTCTAGTAGAACGCAAGCTTTGGCAAAATTCATAGTGATCTTCACATGTACAAAAAATAAATACTTTATGTATTTGGCCATTATACATTTTATCTTGACCATGGAAGAATTTTATATATATATATATATATATATATATATATATATATATATATATATTCCGTTTTAAGCTGAAGAAAATTTTTGTATTGAACACAGTAATTCATTTTCAAATTGAAACCAGGGAAAAATCCTTTCTTACATCACACGAAACGAAATATCAATTAAAGACTATCAAGACTGGCGTTTCACATAAATTACAACTAGGACCCACCTCAATTAGTAATTTTATAAAATTGGTCAAGATCACCCACGAAGCAGGCAACACAGCCATAGTATTTATAGTTATTATTATAAATAGATTGAAATATCCAGGTCAGCCTTCTTAAAATTCCGTAAGACAATGTTAATTAATGAAGACATGCCAAGACAATGATAAATGAAATAGAGAGTAGATACAGTACAAAATCTCTGAATAATTCTTTAAAAAACTTATGAGTCAAACGGTATATTAAAACCAATGTACCCAAAGCCAAGAGATTGATAAGTCTTAAGACATATGTAAGACCAATTCTCGAATGCGCAGACATTTTTGGAGCCCTTCCGAAATAATTTAATGACATCAAACGTACCTCACAGGAAGCCAATTGTGCAATTTAACGCAGAAATAGAATCGCTCATAGCTAAACTTCATTACCTGTGGTGAAATCTAGAATTAGTAACGGCACATTTTACAGTCCATGTATCCAAAAATATTATTGAAGATGTGCTTCTGCTCTCAGATTTCATCACAATATTCAAGAGATTGCAAAGACGCGTAAATACTATTGTCCATATTTCACTTACAATTTAGCCTATATATTTAAGCATCCCATGAAATACAACGGATGCTACGCTTTCTTTTAACCAATTTTGTGTTTAATACTCTTCTTATAATAAATGAAGATTACTAAGAAAATAAAGAATATAATTAAAAATACATCTATGTACAATTAATTTGTTCTATAGCTTATTTTCGTTTCCAGATGAAGTTCAAACAGAAAATAAGCTAAATAAGTAAACGACAATGAAGAGTAGACCTCATTGATAGAATTCAATTTTATTCATCTAGTCTACACATTACCTTCACTTATTCCGCATTTTATTATTATCCGGGTTATATAAACCAAGTTTCTTTTTTTAAGAATGGGAAAGATTTAACTATTCAAGCGCAGCAAAATGTAAGTAGTTCAAACCCAGACAAGAACATTGTTTTATATAAATTATTCATAGTGTATTTTCAAACATATCGCATCATCGTATGCACTTGCTACTGCGCCGTCATTTTCTAACTGCATTAAATATTTTAAAACGTTTAGCATTGATTTTAATTTTAATTTAAATTGCGTTTTGGTTGCTTGTTTCCAACGCTTGTTACCTGGTGTTTTAATCAAGTTAATGTTTTTCTAACCTTACGGTTTTGCGCTCCAACACCTTATTCTCTAGTAATTTGTAAAGTTTATCCTTCCACCTTAAAACCGTCGCTGTCTAGAGCAGCACTCTTACAGGACTTCCTGTGCCTTTGTCATCTTTACGCCCCGATATTGCCTTATATTGCATTTTTTCTGGTATTTTCGCAGAAACTCATTTGTTGTTGGCTAGGCGTTTGATCACACACTGAAGCTATTTTCATTCTAATTTTCATTTTTTCGCATTAACGTTTTATGCTTTAATATTAGAATTTTTATTGCGTGTTTATGAAAAAAATTACAATGTCTTTTTCTTAAGCATGTAGTTAGCACTTTTCGTAACTGTTTGTGCAAACATTTTACTAGCTACTTTTACATACTTTTCATCTAACGCTCAATCACCACTACTCGCAGCACTATGCAATCCGTGCATTATGCATAAAACCCTAGTTGTCTTACAACTTATTTTCAATACTATTTCAAATAAAGGATTGTTGTTATTTATAATTATGTAAACATAAATTATTATTCTGTTATTTGTTAATTCATTTTATATGTTGTCAAAAATATCTAAAAATTGCATATGGTAGCAAAGAAAATTCAGCACGTAGACGGGTTCTGTCCATATTAGGAACTCGTCAAGCACTTAACAGAATGACAAAATATTGAAACTTTATTTTTCCAAATAACATCATCCATGTTGTAACATAAACAGGCTGACCTTCATTTGTTTAGCTAAATTTATAAATCATTGATTGCGCGGCTGGTGGAGTCCACCTGCGTAAATGGCTACCAAAAACCTGAATTAGGATGCAACTGAAATTGCGTGTGGTGTGTGACAGACGAGTGCATGACTCTGAATAAAATGTGTCGCGGTTGGAGATCAGGTTGTGCCAAATTCGGACAAGTACTTGGAGAGGCAACTGGCAACGAACGAAATAGCTCCAACGAACAAAACAAGTCTTTAAATCACGTTTGCGAGCTTAAAGTAAACACCAATCCCATTGTATTTAACCAGTCGTCGAACAACATAGGAAAACAGTGTTTGTGACTGACTGTAGTTTTGCTATGTTGTTCGACGACAGGTTAAATACAATAGGATTGGTGTTTACTTTAAACTCGCAAGCTTGATTTAAAGACTTGTTTTGTTCGTTGGGGTTAGGACAAATGCAAAGCAGGACAGTTGCCATGAATCATTAGAATATTCAAATTTAGTCTAACAATTTTTAACAAAGAAAATTACCTACAAATGATCATTAGTCTGATATAAATAAACCGCCAATAGTTTAACATGAAAATGTTTTATAGAAATAGCAGTTGAAGTTGCTATATTAATGTATTTAAGCCATTAAAAATGGTTATTTCTCACATACCTTCGAATCCTTTCGTAAAGTGAAGTAAATATAACGTTGTATAGAACGTCTCGCTACCAGCAACAATAAGAAATAGGTTAACCTAAAAAGTAAAATTCCAACACCTTACCTTGCTTCCGTAATAAAAGCTTAAAAGAAAGCTTTCGTTCTTGTTAATTACTTTATGACTCTCCTTACCGGAAAGCAACGAACTGCTATAATCAGATACTTACTTACGTGTGCATATGAACCCAGTGACCAGTAATATCGACACATATGTACAATTGAATTAGAGCAGAGTAATCCGGATATAGTAGGCAGAGCATATGGGACAGGCAGAGTACGGCACATCTGTCAATTAATGAGTCCAACAAGGCACCAAACTTAGAAGCTTCGCCTATAATAATACACTGCTTACTTTGATTAAAAAGTCTTGCCATATAACCATCGAATGCATCGAGAATGCCGACCGAAAGATATAGTATGCTTGTGGTAATTGGATGTGTTCTCATTAAATAGCATGAAATACCTAACAATGTTATTCGAAAATAGCCTCATATATGTCATTATGAAAATACCTATCAAGTTTGGAATAAATAATGCAACGTTCGCCGACATTGCACACTGGATCGCGATGTTTCCTACGATTGCAATAACCTAAATTTAGATAAAAAGCACATTTTAAAAATAAGTTAGTACATGAAATTTCTTTTGACAATTAAAGTCTACCTAACTGAAAAATTGAAAAAGTAATTAAACTAATCAAAACTGTGCTAATACATTTAAAAGGCTAGCTTAAATTTGGAAACTAAAAAGCGACAAATGTTTCATATGTAGCAGAATGTAAAATAATATGTAAATCAAAGGTTTTTAACTCTTGCATAAAATACTAAAACTATGTAAAATTAATTAAATGTAAATAATTAAAAATTTCATCATCTTGTATTACTGAGCCCTTCCGGCGAAGAGTTGTGAAACAGACCACTCGCCCATTCCATAGTTAATAAAGCCTGCATCTCCGCTGATTTTCCATAAGAAATTTAAATATTTGCGAGTTTTTCTATTGCATAGTGATCTTTAAAATTGATCAGCGGAATAAAGAATATATGAAACCATCGACCAAACATGACGTAACATCCAATAATTCGAGCTTGTCTGGCATTGAGTGGACAAAAAGACTCCAAGACAGCCTTGAAGTGAATGTTATATTTGAGGTTGCAAATTGAGAATCTCAAGCCCAGAACGCGGTAATTTAGTTCCTCCTGATAGCTTCTTTCCCGGAAGATACAGGATAGTAAGAGGAAATAAGAGGCATTTGGTTGGCTACGTTTAGCTTTCTATGCTCTAGTTTTCACTTAGATTATGATATGGTGGGCTTCAAATTTCAGTAATAACTGGTTTCATGATAATGTTTATATTAAATTAAATTTAAAATACTTACCGCAGGTATACTAATATATTACGTGTGTGTGTGTGTGTGTACGAATATGTATTTGTCTTCCTGTAAATTGCCAGCTTTGAGAATTTGATAGCTAATGCCTCGTTCGCCAACAAGTTTGTCGTTACCACATTTGTTAGTTAGAGTAAATCATCGGGAATGTCTTAACACGTCGATCACAAAACTCATATTAATTAGACCTATGCATTTGCAAGGAGTATTCTAGTAAGTAAATTGAACAGAACGTCAACTGTTGTTAGAGTAAGAGCATTTTCACGCAATGTTCAAGTCAAAAGTGTGCCGACTAACACCGGTTCAACCTCTGACTTGGTGGAGCCGAGCCATGCGTATGCTTAAAGGTACTCACTGCATTCCTACTTGACTCCAATGTATACAGGCTTGCATAGAATAGTAAAGATGTTTAGGAAGAACGCCGTTAAATAAATTAGATGTAAAATTACGATACTTGTGATATATTGAGTTGATCCAGTTTGCTTGAAGCGAGACACAAACACCGACTTACATCAAGGGAAATTTAATGCGATGGAAACACTATAAAATACAGAAATCAACAGAAACACAGCGAGTAATGTCAAGTCTTCTTTAGAGGAAAAAATATCTATATAATTCTAGAATTTTATTCCCAACCATAAATGTTGTAGGGACGTTGAGCAGATATGTCGACTGGTAGTAGGTTAAAATTAATATTTATTAAACCTGATAAAATTGGAGGCCAAAGGAAAAAATGTTTAATTAGATTTTTTTAATATTTTGAAACTTTACTGAAAATAATGAATTTTAAAGGTGAACGTAGGAAAATTATACATTAAAATTCAATTTAGCTACATTGTTGTTTTTTGGAATATGAATGTAGGCTGCGAAAGAATGGTTCTGCCACGAATGTTAAGTGCAGCGATGACATAATTAAGCAGTCCCCATTTTTGGTGTGTCAAATGTAATAAAATTTTGCAACTTAGAATCTGAACGCAATGATTATCTCGTTTAATTGGTTAACGATTGACTCAAATAGAACCTGTTGCAATTGGTTATGGATATCGTGGTTTCATCCAGGACTGTCGTACCATTTGGAGCACGTATGTCGACTCGGACCATGCAGTTATCCGTTGTAGATTTGTAATCAAATTTTCCGTAAAAATAATGAACTACAAAAAGAAGTTAGCATAATCCAACAGCCGTATTTCCAGAAAAATATTGACATCAAATATCGATGTTAACTTGTCTTCGTGGTGAAAATTCGAATTAACTGTGGACAAAGATAAGACACGTTCTGCACAATACAGGTACTACTGTATGTGGAGCTGTAGACTTCTGTATAAATAGCCATTGGGTTTCCATAAAATTTATAGAGATTATCGAAACAAAGTGTAAATTCCTGCTATCTCGGTCTAAAATTATATTCGTCTAGTTGTAAGACGCCAATCTAAGCACAGTCTAAAAGTCTGGTTTGATTGTTTTGGAAAAGAATTGCCGCAGGCTTCGTACCATATAATAGTCGATGTTTGCTCGAACTTTTCTCGCAACATATCCAAGAAAATTTAAATTTATTCAAACTGTAAATGCTAGTAACAGTAATCTAAGATACAATAAAATTTTGGTACCACAAATATGGATGAACAATTCAAAGATCAAATCTTTGGCATCTGAAATTATGCATATATCAACTGTGTGAAACGCTAATCTCGAACAAACATCAGAGTTAAAAATATGGATAGGAACATACAAGTTGATAGGTGATACGACACTGGTAAAAAGGAACATTTCGTCGAGAGCAGCATCACTTAAGCTGCAAGATGTTCAAAGAGAAGATCAATTGAAGTATTCGCGAAATGAATTAAGAAAACATCGTTGATGCACAGAAACATGTAAGCAGACGGCAAAAGAGTAAAATTCCGCTTACGTATGGGTCTCGATGAATTTTTCCAAACAAACAACAAAAAATTGTCATCCTAGAATAAATTAAATGGATTTAATTCTTTTAATTGATGCCAGCGCGAAAGTGAGAATAACGAGGCGAGATAAGGTTGAGACAGATTTCCCCACATGTGATTATTATCTATAGGATGCAAATGCTGGCCCTATAGAAGTGAGAAGGATCAAGGAATTCTCGCTGACATTAGAAAAGAAATCTACTTTCAAGGGGATATGATACCGCTTATCGCTGTACGATTTCCTAGAGTAGTATTGAAAAGAATTATGAGCAAGCATTTTTAACTAAGGTATGCCAGCCAGACATTCCAAATTTTCAATGAAGAGGGCCTCCTGATTTATCCATTTTTAAGTGAACCACTATAATACATACTAGCGCGTATAATCCACGAGCGAATGGGATGGTAGAAAGGCTACATTGTGAACTGAAAGCTGCATTAAGGTGTACAAATGGAACAAGCTGGATACACGATCTTCCTATAGTACTACTCGCCATGCGCAACAGATATAGGGCACAATTAGGAACTTCCATTGCAGAATTGGTTTATGGAGAACCATTAAGGTTGCCTGGAGATCTTCTAATTGAAACTCCAAGTAGTCTTGATTGGGCTTCTAGTTATGTAGATTGGTTTGTAGGAGCACTTAGAGACAAGATGTGTCGTTTGGCCCCAACCAAGACTAGAAAACCTAAAACTAAATGCTATGTGTCCTCTGATTTAAAATCGGCTTCGCATGTATATATAACTAATGAGAATAGGAAGAACTGCCTAACACCATTTTACAAAGGACCTTACAAGGTCAAGAAGATGACTGACAAGAATGTCATCATAGAAATAAATGGCATTGAGGATTGTGTTACGTTGGATCGCTGTATTCCCCAGTTTATCTGGATTGACGGTGTGACCGAATTTAAAGATGCGTCGAATGACCGTTCCATGGGCGAATCTGAGGTGTGCAATCCCATCTTGCAGACACATAATGAAATGCAGTACTCGGAAAAACCGTTGTCTAACATATCAAAATCTTATTCTACTGAATCACAGCATGAAAATTATTTGTCGACACCAGATGATATTGAAGAACCAGCGAATGTTATATCGGGCGAGATGACGACGTCAGGGGCGCCAGTATGCACAAAACGATCTGGACGAATACACCGTCAGCCGAAGAACGATGATTACATCTACTATTAGTCGTTCCTCTCTTTTTTTGAGAAGGTGGTGTATGTGGAGGATGTTGAATCCTCCGCCTTATATAAAATGACCTTGAATGATAAATTTAAACCACCATAGCTGATTGTAACAACTTTATTTAAAAAGAATTTTTTCTTTTTATTTTCCAGAACATTCTTTGTTTAAAGACTTGATTTTTAAAATTGTGCGCTATTTTCAGTTTTTGAGTATCTCGCTTCAAACCTGGTGTTGAACATTTGTCTGCTGCATTTTAACATTTCTTTCCATAATAAACGATTACAACATTGTACAATAAACATCTTCCAATCTTTGCCTTGTGTTCTGATATAATATAGCACTGAGGAGGAGCCTTGGAACAGGTATAATTGTTTTATTTGTGGGTCACGTACACATCAAAACAGATTATTGCTGGCATAGCAGCTGTCCGACTTTCACCTTCCGTTTGCCATTGTAAGTGACAATTTAATTATTAAAACTTTTGATCATGAGTACCGATATTAAGTATGAGGACACATGCAAGTTAGTGCAGGACATAGCGGACTTGAATTTAATTGACACTAGCAATAATATAAGCATATCAGATTCTACTGTGAATTATAGGACTTCCAGCGAACTGGCATCTATGGGGCTTACAGACACAGATAGGTTAGGGGCCTCAACACCCTTATGATAGTGACCAAAAGGCCTCTACATTATTAATAAATATGCAAAATCCAAACCAATTATTAAATTTGATAGTGAATTAAATATTAAGAATGAAATATTTCAGTTAAAACATACATTATTCTGTGTTAATAAACGTTCATTAAATGCTAACCAAATATTAAATACCCCTATTAGACCAAATAATTTGTATGCCGCTTAAAGGCAAACAATAAAAATAAACATTAAAGTTCACTAAGAGATTATTTCCTACGTTTTTTGATGTCTGCACAAATTTCTCTCTTTATTGCCGTCTGGATTATATGTATTTCAAATTTCCAAAAAACACTACTAGTTCTTCCGGATATTGATTTGTAAAATCTTAAAAGAAATATAAAATCAGTTAGCAATAAGTGCACTTTTTAAATATTTTTTTTATTGCTTTCAAATTTTAAACATATTTACAAAAAACTATATGATTAATTTTAAAAGAGAAATAAACCGGAATTCTTGTTATCATAAATACACGTAAAGAAGTTATGCAATAATATAATAATAATAGTTTAGTAAAACAAACAAATCATATTTAATAATAATAATAATACTGTAAACGCCCCGGCTTCAAGTAAATGCCGTACGACGTTACAAACTCGGTTAAGGTGCTCTGAATAGAGATTAGTTACTGATATGGGGGCCCTTAAGAGGGCCTGGTAATGCGTTCTCTTGAAGTCTTCAGAGTTGAAGATGTCCTAGAGCCTTGGGTGGACTCTGGTTGAGTCGTCGCTCCCGTGGTTGAGCTGTAATCGCGTTGTGTATGGTGTCCTGCAGGTCCTGCACTCAATTGGCTCGTCTCTCCGGTATCCCGCATCAAGATGAGTCTCGGATGTAGTTAGTTGTTGGTGAAACTATCAAATCACCAGCGTAGGTATTGACAGCCGACAGAGCGCACACGTATTGACAGCCGACAGAACACACACGCGTGAAGCAGGTAGAAGGCAAATGCCACAACTGACTTGCATGGTAAATTACCGTGCTTAAATAGCATGCAATATGTGTACTTGCATACTATTGGTTAAACGTGGTTAAACGTGGTTAAACGGCAATTTGCTTTTTTCTCATTGGTGCAACGTAAATAAATTTGAATTTAATTTACGCAATATGTCGGCGATTGATTTGTGTCGTTACAACACTTTCCTCTCTGAAAAAAAAGAAAAAATATTCCTCTCTGCGAGGCTAGATAAGAAATGCATGACAGAGTTCGAACCAAGTTAAGCAAAAATATGATGAACCATAAGTGCTGGGCTTAAATATGCTTGTTGGTTGCTTCAACAATGATATGATGCCAGGTAACCACTAGGAATTGCTACACAAATTGTTAGCTCTAGTGGACGGTCATAGCACGTGAGGCAAAATAGAGCAGTGTAAGTTTTTGGAGCCGCAGCGTGAAGATTTCGAGGTAAATCGCCTCTGAATTTGCCAGGTTTAAGATAAAAACCTAAGCAGGTTGGATCGTTGTCAGTGTTTGTATACGACCAAAGGAGCTAAAGTGCTCGACGTTGTGGTCATGGCATTTGTAGAGTGGTCTTTGTGAAATAGATAAAGTTGAGATATGCATTGAAAGTGGCCTGTACCATGATATGAAGCTGATCACTACTTAGTGTTGCTACACGAAAGCGTTAGCTCTAAGTAGCTGGTCATACCAAAATAGGCAGTGTAATGTCATGTGTGAGAAATACATTATAATGTAAAATATATATACATTAAAATCAAAGGTAATTGCATAAAAATATGTACACGAACATTGCCTCAGAGATGGCATAATACCAAAGAACTGTTCAAAAATGCTACACAATTGTTAGCTAAGAACAGCTGGTTATGCCACGTGAGACAAATACTAAAAATTAACGTAAGGTTAAAAAAAAAATTTTATAGTTAAATGTTAATGTTTAAAAAAATTAATTACGCGTTATACAAAGCAGGTTGAGATTGTGGGCAGACGGAGCCTGAGACGTGTGTAGAAGGTTGAACGCTCTCAGGATCAGGTGGTTCGATAAACGGTTTTAACCTGTCTATGCTTACTGATGTCGGTGTAGCGCCTTGCATAATGATGAAGTATTTTGGCTGTCTTAGTAAAATCGGGTAAGGACCGCGATACTTGGGTTGTAGTGGTGCAACAGCATTATTGTTGCGAACGAGTACTCTCTTGCAGCTGTGGAGCTGTGGGTGAACGAAGACTGGACGAGGCGTGTGTCTCGGCTGCTGTTCGGACATGTTACCGAAATGAAGTCGAAGGCGGGTAGCTTCGTTTTGTGGGTCATCTTGTGCCGGTAGTAGACGTGGGAGCTGACTAGGCAGGCGTAGATCCATGCCATACAAGAGTTGTGACGCAGACGTTTTAATGGATTCACGAGTACGGGAACGCATGGCCAGCAGAACTAAAGGTAGTGCATCGACCCAGTTGCCATTAATGGACGAGGATGCTAAAGCTGCTTTGAGTTCCCTATGCATTCTCTCTACCATGCCATTAGCTTGGGGATGGTAGGCAGTCGTCTGGCGTAAGATGCATCCCATGTACCGCAAGGTGGTTTTGAAACGATCAGATGAGAAGCAAGTGCCTCTGTCCGTGATGACCTCATTGGGAACACCGTAATTGGATATCCATGCAGAGATAAAACCGTTAGTTACTTCGTCTGCAGAAATGGTGCCAAGAGGTAATGCCACAGGCCACCGTGTAAATCTATCGATCATAGTTAGAAGGTAGCTGAAACCTTGAACCTTTGTCAGATGAACTATGTCGATGTGGACGATGGCTAGGCGAGAAGTAGACCGAAAATGTTGCAACTTAGAACGAGTGTGTCGTGTGATCTTGTTTTTCTGACAAATTGCACACTCTGAGACCCATCGTTTAACATTCTGCCTAAGTCTGTGACCCCAGAAACGATCTGTAAGAAGTCGGACAGTCGCTTGGCTTCCTGGGTGAGAAATTGAGTGAATTGAATCGAAAACTTTTCTCTGAAGGCTGGTCGGCAGAACTGGCTTGTTGGGCTGCGTACCCGTGAAGTAAACAATTGGTAAGCCTTCCCACAGACGGCATATGAACTTGGTTGGGTGACGGGCTATTGATCTTTGAATGTGAATGTCACCGCGTTGTTCAGTTCGCAGGAGAGTTGGCGTTAGTGCAGGTTCACTGAGTGCCACGGAGTTGACAGTGAATGGTGACGGCGAAGGTGGTTGTAGAGAGACGTCTGGCCTGGACAGGGCATCTGCAATGAAGTTCTGTTTGCCCTTGACGTGAAAGACGTCAAATTGCCATTCGCTTAGACGAGAAAGCTGTCTTTCCACTCTGGCAGGGTACTTGGCGATAGATGAAGTTGCGTTTCGAAGTGCGCTAACTAGTGGTGCATGATCTGTGAAAACAACAAATCTGCTACTGCCAATGATGCTGATAAAATGGCGCACTGCGTCGTGGATGGCGAGAAGTTCTCGGCCGAAAGTGTCGTACCTCGTTTCTACTGGTTGGAGAGTACGCGAGTAGAAACTGATAGGCTTCCGAACTCCGTCGATCTCTTGTTCCAAAGTGGCTCCAATAGCGAATTCAGAAGCATCTGTCGTGAGTAGAAATGGCTTTTCGAAATCTGGATGCGTTAGCATTGTGGCATTTGCTAACGAGTTGATGGCAAGTCGAAGTAATTCCTCGTCTTCGGATGACCAAGCAATGATGGAATTCTTGCTAAGTCCTTTTCGGTTCCGCAGGTGCCTGCACAAAGGATAAAGTTGTTTTGAAAGGCCTGGAAGGAACTTGCGATAATAGTTTAGTACTCCCAGGATTTTCTGCAAATCGCTCAAAGTCCTTGGTGACTTGATATTCTTGATTGAATTCGTCTTTGACGGCAACGGTTGAATACCTTGGGCCGTGATACGATGCCCTAAGAAGTCGACGGATGAAGTTGCAATCTGCGTCTTGTCACAGTTGATCTTGAGTCCGTGGTTGGATAAGCGTGAGAGAACATTTCGTAGATGTTTCGCATGAGATTCTAGATCTGGACTGAATACCATAATGTCATCTAGATATGACATACAATAAGCAGAGTCGTCGCGAAGTATGTTGTCTATGAATCTTTGAAATGTCTGAGTAGCACACTTAAGTCCAAAAGGCATGTAAAGATATTCAAAAAGGCCAAATGGAGTGATGACTGCAGTTTTCTCGATATCCTCTGGTGCTACCGGTATGTGATGGTACGCTTGTCTGAGGTCAATCACTGAGAAGAAATTGCTGCCGTTGAGTTTTTCAAGTAAAGTGTTGATATTTGGAATAGGATATGCATCAGATTTTGTCACTGAATTTAGCTTACGGTAGTCTCCACAGGCTCTGTACGATCCGTTTGATTTTGAGACTAAGTGCAGTGGTGACGCCCATGAACTTTTCGATGGTCTGATGATTCCCTCTTCCAAAAGCCTTGAGAATTCTTCTTGGGCAGCTTTCAGCTTAGCAGGAGCCAGTGGTCGCTTCTTGAGTGCAATAGGTTGTCCTTCTGTGACGATATGATGCATCGTGTTGGAGACTCGTAGCTCTGACTTGTTAAGATCGAAAAGCGATTTGTATTTTCGAAGAGCTGCTGATATCTCTGCTGAATGATGCACTGGGGTTGGCTGAATGACCTGTAACTCCAAACGCTCGGAGGCAAGTGTCCAAAAGCTTTGTTCAAGTCCGGTGGAGGGGTCGATGATCTTTTGATTGGCAAGATCAACAATGAGCCGAAATTTTAGAAGGAAATCAAGGCCTATTATATTATGTGAGACCTTGGCAATGATGAAGTTGTGGGAAAATTCACGTCGTAGACCTATGTTGAGTGTGCGGTATTGGCAGCCATAAGTTGGTATGGGCTCGCCTGTAGCTGTTGCGAGAAGAACGCCTAGCGACATCTCGGCCATTGAATCACCTTTGAGAACTGAGACTGCCGCACCTGTGTCTACGATGTACTCTTCGCCAGTTTTGAAATCAAGAAGGTGCAGAAGTTCGTTTGGCTGTTTGGCCGGGTCATGCAAACAAGTAGGCTGGTGATTGCGACCGGCATTGTCTGTTTGGTTCTCTATGTGAAAAATTCGGCGTGGACGAAAGAGTCGACAGGGATGTCGGATTGTAGTTGGCTTCTTCCCTGTAGCGCCGTTGATGCCGTTGATGTGCAGAAAGTACGGTCTTCTACTTCCTGCGCCAGACGTTTCCCGATACTGATGCACCCTTGTGCCTGCGGTCTGTTGTCTTCTCCGTCAGCTGTGGAAATTGACACTCATTCGGAAATTCTTCGGAACGACAAAGACAGACTTGGCAAGCATAAAAAACTTCTGGTGGTTATAACACCAGTTCTTTGGAGCATATTTATTAAAGGATTGCGGAGATCTCGATCGCCGCCTACCATTATAATTTGACTTGGAAACGAATTTTGGTCGAGCATTCACATGATTTATCTCCGATTTGGTAATGGCCAATCCTTCTAGAACTTTGGCCATGTTCGCCACTGTTCTCTCTAAGGAAGAGATTCTATCATCTTGCGGGGGTGAAGAAAAGGATGATGGATTCACTTTGGGTTCCAAAACCCTATATTCTAACTCACATCTCTCAGATAAGTCATCTATAGAGAGAGTGTTGGGGAGCTGTCTGGCAAAGAGTTTTAATGTTTGGGGAAGATTGTTAATAAAAACAACCTTAGCCTCATGGTCAGAAATGTTGGTTTTATACCAACGTTTCCGTAATTCCCTCAGTATTTCTATGGGGCCAAGATTTGGCATATCTAACTGCGCATATTTGTTTATTATCTGCTCAGTTTCAGTGGGTCCAAGCAAGGATTCTACCTCGTTTTGTAGGCCCAAAATGGGATTAGGTAGCTTCCTAATGGCCTCAAGCTTAGGATAAATCCGTCGCTGCAATTCAGAAGGTAGTTTAGCAAAAACCTTTGACAGTTTTTGATGACTGTCATAATCAGGAAACGGGGAGAAAGCGGAGTCTACGCGCATAAAGAATAGCTCACTATCTCCATCCCAAACAGGAACATCAATATCTAAAATTGGACCTGACATTTTAACAATCTTACGGGATCTTAAAAGCATAAATT